>JASZXU010000112.1:0-37787 GCA_035521515.1 Phenoliferia sp. Uapishka_3
ATCTTACACAAATAGATACTTCATTAGTATTCTCCTTCCAAACAGAAAGAGGAAACGACCTACGCTAGGCAGTGAAGGTTTACGACGTCGAGCTCGTTCCGCCCGACCATTTTCAATTTGAAACTTTACTAATTTACTTTTGATTGTATTTCATAGGCGAGGCAACCAGCTACGACAACCCTCTGAAGATTGAATGGCCTAGCTGCTTTCTAGCTGTAGGTGTTGGAAACTGCAAGGCAATGATCGATACATTCTGAGCTGGAGGTCTCTTGAGATTGCTCCCCCCTGAAGGAATCTTGCGGGCTTAGTCAACTTCTTATTTATTCTTCACGACAGAAACGGCGGACCTTGAGCCTACGACTGAGGAATGAAGTTGGCATGAGCACCACATGACCGGAAAAAAATTCATAGAAGAACAATGTTGAGCATGCAAAGCACGGAAATACATTTGGCCGCTCAGGATTCTGTCTTCGTCTTTCAGGCGCAACTTCCATTCATCTTAAACGCTGAGAAACTTGCACATTGAAAGTGAAAATCCACTCATGTCACGTGGACAATGCAGTTTAAACTTCTAATGACGCTCTGCACCAATCCACCTGCCCTTGCCTTTCAATTCTGGAGGTCCGAAGGATTGGAAAGGACGTGAATGCTTTGTGTGAGGTCTGTCAGTATCACGGTCACCAAGGGGAAATTTTCATTATTTATTGGTGTGTCACAGCTCGATTCTGAAAATATTCTTCTTTGATAGTTAGGCCTATACTTACTGGAACATATTCCCTTTTTTGAACCTGATCTACTCTTTTTAAGGTCCGTTTTGACATCGTGCCAAAAAAAGGTTGGGTGTGATCCAAAGAATATATGGGGCGTATATTGGAACTTGCCCTCCAATATTTGTTACCCGCATCACATAAAATCAGACAAACCTGGGTCTTGTCGTTCTTCCTTGCACATCAGCCTCGCTCAAGTCTCGGCCACCTGATCATGCCTAGGTGCCTAGAGCGACAAGAAAACTGGAAAGAAACGCCCGAGTGGAACATATGGTGGAGTCTCAGAGAATCAGCTCTCCTTCCGCTAAGGTCAGCTTGTGTTTCGGTAAACAGCTCAGAGGCTTGTGGTTTTTGGATCACTAACAGTAGATGCGTATTCGAAGTGTATAAAATGTTGACTGCAATGTGCCTTCGTGGACTAAAAAATGTTTGTGGTGTATCTTCCCTCTCCTAGCGTGCTGAGCGGCTCGGAAGCTTCATCCATCTGCTGACCAACTTGCTTTTGTCATCCTACCACCTCCATATTCCCCAGCGGCCTCTGAAGAGATTCAAACAAACTAGAAGCAATCTTTGATGGCAGCTCCAGGCCACGGAAGCTATGTGAGGAGAGAAAAACCCTGTCTGTTGCGGGAAAGGTTGTGCCTCGCATACCGGGGGCGGTGCAGTACTGAGAGGGTAGGGCAAGGACAAATGGCTTAGCTGACTGAGGCGCGATCCAGGCAGCTCAGGGATCATGAAACTCCATTGGTGACCATTTCCGGAGGATGGGAGAACATGCTGGACCTGGACGCCCGCATCAGCTTGGTTGGGCGGTGCAGCATGGAGGAGATTCCCAAAATATTCAAGTCACCTGCCTGCCCGCTAATACACATGGCTCATTTAAACATTTCAATCTGGTTGGTGACCATAGGCAATGGAGAGAAAAAACATTTTGGGCGGCTGGCTTCAGCCTAGTCACGTGCGTTAGGCTTAGCGGACTTGAGAAAATCTTGTTGGGGAAAGAAACCTTCGCAAGCTCCAAAGAAAAAATGAGCCAAGGTCCATCGTGATATTGGAATCAGAAGCATCAGAAGATGCAATGGTGGATTCTGGAAATGAGCAGAGCCCGAAATTGGGAACTTATTTTTCGGAGCGCTGTGAAGGAGCCCAAGGCCGACGCTGATCGAATTTTATTTTATGAGGCATTCATCACGATACGGGTTCAAATATTTGTAAGTTACATCTAGCGCACCTAGAAGCTGAAACAACTGCTTACTCTTCAGCTTTTGTTCCACAGCAACCAACACCCAGTTTTATCTCCAGGCTGTGGAGCCAAAGCTTTGGGCAAAGGATCCTTCCCGTCCGAAGAGTTCCTTTACATTACTCCACAATCTTCTCGTGGATAGTGAAGGAGATCAATCTGCTTATTTGGCAAAAGGAGAGTCAAATTAGAAATGGAATGAGGGCGGAGGCCCAGATTGTGTTCAGAAACCTGGTGAGGAAGCGCAGGGTACGAGGTTGAACTGATACGTACAATGTCAAAGAGCTCTGCTGCAGCGTTCCGGCTAAGAAAAAAGAATGCTTTTAGTCAATCTGGATCCTTAAGTGTCAAAGCTGGAAACCTCTTGGTCTATCCACCCCCGCATCCAGGTGAGAGAATTGGGGGTGTCGTGGACTCCAAAGCAGCAACTATCAAGGCGCTCATAATACAGGGACTCAAAGATAATGTTGGCTTCATCCAAAATTCCAGTGTCCCAGACTACCGGCTGACTTGCCACTGGCACAAGTTTCCATAGTGCTTTACGCCCAATGTTTATTTCCGCAAAGTCAAAATGGCTTATGGTGAATCCCCGACTTCTGATAAACCTTGTTTAGAAGATAAAACATAGACCCCGGAGGGCGAAGCATTCCTGAAGATGTAGTTCAGTCAAGATGAGGATTGGATTTGCTTCCGAACGGGCAGAAGGACAGTCAATTCATTTTCTGGCAATATGACTTGAGCTAAAAGTGTCAAGTTCCTGAAATCGCAATGTGTGGATCATGCTTATGAGTTTGTGCAAACGGAAATGTTAGGCAAAGGTCCGGCATACCCTTCCTTGAATCAGGACGCCCGAAATGCCTATGTCACCACCGTGACCTTTTTTTTAAAGGAGGGACAACACCGGTTTTTTTCCCACTCAACACTCAAACCTTTCTACTCACCCTTTACACCCGTGGTATGTGGAACCGCCGGTTATTCTACTGCCCCGACGGACGTTATCGTTTCATGGAAATCCTCATCGCAGCCTGGATTGCAGATTACAAGGAACAAGTAAGTCGTTTCTATAGCTATCAGTCCATGAGATTGCCTACTCAAATTATGCTCACAGGTCTGCCTTGCTCTCATACTTTGGAACCGTTGCGCCCTTTGCATCGCCGCCAGAGCTGAGGTTGCCCTGCTTCAAAGATTTGCTCCTCGCGTTAGAAGCGAAGCCGATGACCTCCGTGAAGGTGGTCTTACGGCAGCTGAGTCAAAGGAGTTTAGTATTAAGCCTGGAATCGTAAGTTGATTCTCCATGACAAAGCACAGCTGTTGAGTCGATTACTTTCAGAGCTTCATCAAAAATCACCGCTTCCTGGACGCCCGGGGGCGTGGTCAATTTGCTCAGCACATAAGCTGAAAGTCTTTGAAAATGTGTGCACATTTATGGCTTGAAGCAGTGAATATTCAAGGCTGCGGTCATCCGCAAAGGGCGCTCTGTCCCGTAATGATTGGTCCATCTTTAAGCTGCAGACCGTTGCCTTCCCCACTTAGCTGAACTCGAGAAGCACGTCAATTCTACCTCTCAACACTTGGAAGGGTAAGGGCCAAGTGGGTGTCAACAGCTCTCAGTAGATTCCGTGACCGCATTCGTCGGCAGAGTGCGGCGTTCAGCGCGACGCTAGGATATGGCTCGTCTCGGTGAGGTGATTCAGGAAGTTTCACTTGCTAAACTCCTCTGCAGTCTAAGAACACACACATGCAATTTTTCCAAAGGGACTTGAACCGATATGATGACTCAATTTAATACCCCCCGCGCAACACGGGAATGACACCCTTCCCTAATCCTCTCCTCAGTATGATTCCGCTTGTGTCTCGGAGAGCAACCTTCGCCTTTGTTATCATTGCCACTGTGGCTCTTTGGACCTTCAGGCTGCCAGGCAATCTCAGTCCACCAATACAAAAGTTGGCGAGCTCAACGGCTCTTCAGCGTCAAAGTGGTGCGGCAACAATTGCACCGTGCAACATCACCAATTTAGGATACATTTGGAAGGATGGTAAAGTCACTGGCTGTGATGGGGCTCTTTCACAGACCGATCTATTTGAGTCGCTCGCGGGGAAGCGCTGGATCGCGTTTGTGGGAGATTCCCTCCTTCGGTCCCCGTTCATGACTGCGGTTGGTCTATTGACACATCCAAAGTGATTCAATCCTCCTTCGCTTCTTCATAGTGCTGACACAGAATGCGACAGGTGGAACATTGACAGAAGACTCTTCACAAAAGAAACAATGCATCTATATCACAAAGACCATTTGTTTTGTTGCTCCGCCCTGGGAGATGAGGACTCCTGTTTGCTGGAAAGACAGGGCGCCGAATTCAACACAACTTTGTTGGAAAGGCTGCAACCGCTTCTCCTGCATGGGACTGCGAATCAATTTTGCCTCTCTTGGTCATGGAGTCCAACACCAACAACAGCGGCTTCCGAGGCCCTGAACGACCTTCTAGCTGCCAATATTCCGCCGTCTGTGCTAGTTCTGAACCCTGGTAAAGACTTTCTTTCAGCCACAATGACAACTATTGACCCCACCTTTCTTTCAGGTCTCCACACTCTGATGGAGGACGGTTGGGATCATGAATTCACGTCAAAAGCACTGGAGGCGTTCATCTACAAGCTAAAACTCTCACTCGCTGAGTCAACGGAGACGTTTGTAGCTTGGCACGAGTTGGCGCACCTTGTCGAGGCGGAGTTGAGCACTGTGAAGAAAGGCCTTGCTCGGTTTCAGGACGCAGAGGTCACTCGCCTCAACGCTGATACGAGGCGAATAATCACAAAATTCGGGTTCGGGGAGCAGCTGATCGTGGTCCCGGTCTTTGATTTCACAATGTCTGGCGCTGCAATTCCCTTGGGTGACGGCGTTCACTATCGGGAACCATACCAGAGCATCTTGGTGAACATTGATTTCAGGCTCCCTGAAACGGCGGGAATCTGGCGCGGAAATAGCGAAAAGTAATATTCCAAAGCGGTGTTTTTTGGTCTCTTGGTCTCTACCACCCTTATTGAGCATTTACAGTGACAATGAACAACCTCCGGCAAACATTATTCTCTGCTTGATTCCTAAAGCTTCCGTGGGCCCTCAGGGCCCCCAAGTTGTTAGAAATGATAATGATCTCATGACTTATGCTGTGCGCTAGGTGGATAACAAATTAAAAACCAGCCTGCAGTCCTATTCTTTCCTCGGATCCATCCTTCTCTACAACTTTCTGTTTGCTTGACACACGGAAGTTCAGGCCAACAGACTTCTGCTCCCTTTTGTGGATAGGTTGGAAGTAGAGGATTGACGCGCGAAGCCTGGCAAGGAAATTAAAACTTGCCGAAGAGATTGGTGGAGGTTGCAAGACCTTCCCATTAGAAGGTGTGTCGAATGATGTATGCAGCGCGAAAAGGAAAGTCAGGAGAATTCCTTGCCCAAAATTATGGAAGGGTTGGAAGCAGATGATTGACATGCAACGCCTTGTGGCAAGGAAAAGCTAGAGCAGGAGGAGTTTAACTCACCGAAAAGAGTGTGAGAGGCTGCAAGATTGTTTTAATCAGGGAATTTGGTGCCCATTTCAATCATCGCATCCAAAAGGAAACCTCAAGCATTAGCCTGGGGAAAGGCAAGACGACTCACGCAACTTTGTAACATTGTTCGAGACCTATGGTCAAACATCTTGATGTAAGTCGGCTTTTTGTGAGAATGCAAGCTCACTGTCATGTTGTCTGTCACCGAATCATAGATGCAGAGGAGAGAGAGAAAAAAAAGCTGAGGGACGTGAACAGGTCGCTCACATCTCGGTTTCTGCCCCGAGCAGATCAATCAGTCTGAATTATCTCCAATTATCCAGATGGTGGTGGGTGAAGTGTGAAGGAGCTGCAGCAATCTGGCCTTCATAGCCGAGCTGAGATCATTCTCAATAATGAAACCAACCTCGCGCCAGACCACGAAAGCCCGTGGGGCTTGCAGCAAGAGGACGCTGGGCTCAACGAATATTTTTTCTACCGCATTATGTGTGTACTCTGCATTTCAGGATCTCATCAGCGCATTGAAAGACGACAATGGAGTTGAAAGTGCTTGAGTGGACCTGATGGACAAAGCTGTGCCCCCAGCTGAATGGAGAAGCTGGCTGGGTCAACCGCGTATCATGACTGGGACAACACGGAATGTCTCTTACGCCCTAAGAATGTTTGGCTTGATGACCCAGTCGGTAGGAAAAGCTCTCTAGCCTGCCAGGTTAAGTAATTTTGCCGCGGGCGGCCGTTTGCCTGGCGACAATTTTGGAGCCCGTTTCCCTTATATCGGCTGGTCTCGTTGCCAGTCCGCAACATTAGGTCAGGGGCTATCGCATAGTAATCCATGTTCCAACTTCACTATCCCTCCAGTCTGCTCCATGGTTGTGAATTCTGCTCGCAACTTGTCCGAGGAGTTAGGGATAACCCTATTGTGCTCAAATTGCCATGCGCTCCATCTCTTTTGCTGACATGCCCATTTTTGCCCTCGCCAGATTCCTTGCGCTTATTTTGGCTTCCATCTGCTCTCCAAAGGGGGTGGGAGAGGTGGGTGAACGCGGCGAAGCCCAGTGAACCACACAGCCATTCCTATGTTTGTGGTGACCAGCCGGCAAAACAGGCCTGGGCCCCCGTTCCTTATCTGGACCGTGCTCACTCCAGCCTCTTTCCCCTGGAGGACCCCGTCCGAAAGGGTTCCTGAGAAACAGCCTTTTTCTACTTTGCGAAGGCAAAACAGCCTGATTAATATTTCCATTCACATTTGGGTGTGTAGTGTAAGAAACCGGATTTGTCAAATTATGAGGCTCCTCATCTTTGACAACATGCGGAAGTTGATTCCCATTGCCATTATCCTGCGATGGATATGTGAGAGGAGCGGGAGCAACGCCTTTGCCAAGGGCAGCATCGAAAAGGATGCGTTGTTTCTTGCCCGAGAACCGAATCTGCTCATAATTGTATGAAGACGTAGCAGCAGCGCCAAATTTCTTATTTATGCCAACCGTTGCCATAGAGTCAAGAGATCTTTTGGAAGAGGTCAAGAGGCCGGGAATTATGCTATTCACAGCGGTATCATTAGCGAAGACATTCAACACCCTTCCACCAGAAATGGGACCATGTGGACCGGTGCTAAAATCTCTAAGCCTTAAACCACCGGCTTGAGCAGATGCGCCACTCTGCTGATTGCCGCCAGCTCAGTGACGTCTTCCGTAGTCATATATATCCCTTGTAATGGTGTGCACGCAAGAACACAGTCAAGTGGAATCGGAACGTTGCAATGCGGTCCTACCAGTGGGTGGGGGTGCGCAGTGCTTGAACGTGGGAATTTGCCTTCAAACGGATGTGTCTAAAATGCCAGACCTGCTCGAGAGTGAGCAAATTGCAAGATGAGGTTGCGTGGAAAAAAAAGAGACAGAGAGAGAGAGATGAAGAGCTGAAAAAGAGGGACTTCAGCCAATTGTGTCCCCTCTCTTTTGACGGTGGCCCAGCCTACCAAACTTTTGCTTGCTTCCGTTCATTGGACGAGCAGTCTATAAAATTCTCTTCAGCTTGATGCTACAGCAGAAGTCAAGGACAGGTTCCAGGTATGCGCCAAAAAAAAATGGGTGCCATTGAACGCGTCAGAAGATTTCTTGCCCTGCTGGAATTGAACAAGAGTATCAGACGTCTCTGTTCAAAGAAAGATTGAAGATCAAATAAGACTTGCGGGAACGTTAGAGGTCCATCTTCCTCCTCCTCACAGCCTGAAGCGTCCCAAAAAATTGAAGCGTGCCTCCAACCAACATTGCGTGCCATCAGCCGTCAGGGATCACCGCAATATCTTTATATGTGTCCCTGACCTCCACGTACTGGCTGGCAGGCAGGCGTTATTTCTTTGGCCCTCCATTTTCCGCATTGCAGCGCCCGCCGGCTTGCGAAGCTGAACCTTCCCGCATCCGAACAAGGACTTCACACCTCACACAGCATCTGTGTCCTCTTCCTCCTTTGGAGAGTTGCCCAAAGCTCTTCTGAATGTGTTTCCAGCTTTGTGACGACCAACATGAGCAAACCTCGCAAGTGGCTGACTTTCTACCACCAGTTGTTTTTTGATGCCATCGGGGAATACGACGGTGACAGGATAAGCTAAAGCAGGTTGGCTAGTAGTGACGGATAAACTTCACAGAGCTCCTCCGCACACCAGGGGAAAAGAGGTCCACCACAAACATTTTTTGGTCTCACTAGGCACTTTGCCATGAACAATATTTACACTCCGAACCTGTATCCCTTGTTTGATGATGAATACGATGGGCAAACCCTTGAGCTGCTTACTGGAGCCCATTTGCAATATCATTGATGAAGACTTTGAGGACTCTTGATCCTGAAGCGGGAATTTGGCGTAGAAAAAGTGAGAATTGAAGTGCGCAAGCGGTTTTTTGTTTCACTCTGCCACTCTGCATCTCAGCATCTGCAGTGATAATCAACAATCTCTGGTGAGCATCATTTTCTGCCTGAACCCTCAAGCCTCGTGCCTTCAGGGCCACCACATCAGAAGGACTGCCAATAATATTTTATTCAGGTATTCCATTTGTGACTATCCTCTAATTGGGCTGACTACTCCCGCGAGATTCCTTGTTGGGGGGGTCAGCTGAAGAAACCTCCAGCTCAGAATAACGTGCTCATTGCCTTGCAGTTTCCAACACCAACAGCAGGGAAGCAGCTAGGGCATTCAATCCTCGGAGCCTCAGCCAATAACAACATCCAAGGCAAAATTGCAAGGAACCATCATGTTGCCACTAACAGGAGAGCCAACAACAAAATGAAAGGGTCCAATTCAAATCTAAGCCTCACTAATATACCTAGGAGTCACAGCTTCTTTTTTTCCAGCCCAGTAAGATCATCAGCATCCAGAAATTGAAATATAGGGCTTTTGTTTGACTACACTCACCAAATCTCAGCCCATCCTTAGGTCTCATGATAGCAAGCACAGAGTAAGATTGACCTTCACGCCTTCCATAACAGTGTCATGTCCGTGATGAAGATCCAGCGTGAGAATTGTAACATTTTGCTGAACTTTCTTCTCTTCAATGCGCTTGGGAGTTTTCGCTCTGGGACTAGGGAAAGGATGTGGTTGAGGAGCAGCAATAACGGAAGTGGAGGGCGCAGGGGTGTGGGAAGTGGGTTCTTTGACTGCCCCTTGGCTCCCGCTTTCTTGATTTTTGCGCCGGAACCTCAGGACTCCTGGTGCACCAAGGCTGAGACTCAAGACAATGGGCCCGAGACCTTTCTTGCCATCATCTTGGAACTGGAGGGAGGGTGCAAAGTCAACAAAGTACAAAGGACAAAAATTATCAAACTTGCGTTCATCTTGCCTCCGTCCACTATTTAGAAGGCGGGCACTTCAGAATTGCGAGATGTAGCGAAGAGAGGCTATCCAAGGACGTACTGTACGCCACTGAAAGAACCTCGTTGAAGACAGTTCACGCTAACCTTTGTGAATAATAGTATGCTTAAGAGGGACAGCAAATGTGAATAGGTGAACCCGGCTTCACCTCTGAAAGTCGAGGTCATTGTATACAGCTAGGAAAGATGTCGGCGGAGAAAAGCATGCCGTTACTCCTCACTCCAAATAGAGAAGGGCTCGAACGCCGTGACGGTACCCGTCATCAACCTGATGCGCTCGAAGGCGTGAGAGTGAATCTTCAGCCTCTATATGTACTTGAATCACAGCCGCAGTGAGTCTATACCTTTGTTTGGTAAGAAGTGATTTTATTCACAACACCAGGCCTCCTTTCAGCATCTGATTTGCCCTGTTCGTAGGTGAGTTGGCACAGCGGGAATGAGGTCCTTTTTTTGTAAGCAAAAAAGAGGGGTGGTAACAGTGTCTGCAATTTCTGAATTCAATAACAAAAAAAAACTTTGTAATCATCTATGTAGCCAGGTTTCCGTTTGCACGGCGTCACTCTTCTTTTTCACTCTTCCACAGAGGTTGAGACGGCAACGGACCCCCGAGATGCCAATTCTGCGCCCAGGGATCATCCAATATTTCCTCAAAAGTCTCGACAGGAATCTCAACAAAATCCTCTTGTAGGATCCGCTCCATAGTCGAGTCTGCGAGACGACCCCTCCATTTTGTCCCAGCTCCGGGACGGATATCGGAAAGGCCAGTTTTCCGCTGAATGGCAAGGACTGGTTCAACTGAAAAAGAGTTCAAGGCACCCTTCATAATAAGAGCAGCATACGCGGTATCAACTGCTGTTTGATACGCCAGCCAAGGGTCACTCATAGTTCGTAGCAATTGTTGTCGGCCTGCTGAGCTGACGGCATAGGCGTGGGTGCAGCGAGGCGAAATTGAGCGATATAAAGAAGGGTGGATGTAATGTTTTCCTGCGATTCAGGAAAAGAGGGTTAACAAAAGACCTTCCCATCCAAATGGGCCAGTTCACACCAATAGTTTCTCGACCCCAGCAATGTCCTAGAAAGACTGTGTGCCACGGTAGAGTTGTAGGACCGCCTTCGGGAAGCCATCGGCTTATAGAGGACCAGAGGCGGTCAATATCAAACTCGAGATCGACGTCGTCCTCAAGAATGAGCGCCGAGTGGTCCCCATTTTCTCTCATCATCTTGAGCGCCTGCACATGACTCAGCCAGCACGCGATGGTTCCGGCTGTTGCCTGCCTGTTGGGATAAGTCTCCAAAGGGTCCCACAGCAGATCCGTTACATTTATGTGTGCGTCTTCTGGTTCAAGCGTCGCACCCGTCCCATATTCCGTATCAAAGTAGGAGACCCAATCATTGCCACCCCACCGGGGCTCGGCCAGTGATGGAAATACGAGACCACGCAGGGATGGATGGTATGGATCGGGAGTAAGGCGTACGCGGGATGAAGGTGAAATATCCTGAGACGGCATGAGCCAAACGCTGTCGATATCTTGCCCACCAAGTGACTTTGCAGCCACCAGCCCGGAGCGCGCAAGAATCTCATGCTTCCGAGTTCGAACTTCGTGGACTCGCTCTGAAATCCATCCGATAGCAGGATCGGTTGAAGCCACCGCCGTAACGTAGGTAAACTGCAGCCCCAACGCCAGCGCCAGCTTGTCCATCGCATGTCTCCTGTCTACTTTGCCGGGCAGCGTGATGACATAGATGTGGTCAAATCCCAAATTTGGAACGGATTCGGCCACGTGGCTCAAGTTTGAGCGAAGTGGTATCCCCCAAAAGAATTTAGGTCCTCTCCAAATCGAAAAGGAAGCGATGGCCACGCATGCCAGAGTGACCTTTGTCAAAACTGCCCTCCCAGGGGCGCGTAGATTGCGCTTTCTCTGCATAGAAAGAGTGGATGACGGAAGAAGAGAAATCTTAGTCGTTTAATCGCAGTAGTCGCGCAAGGGCAGGGCAGATTCGGGCTCCTCTTCAAAGTCGGAACAGGGGCACCTGTTTGGACCAGATCATCTCGCGCCAACCCTTTTTCTCTTTAGGCATGGCTCCTCTGTTCTCCCGAAGGCTACTCTTGGTATTTGCGCTCATTACAGCCGCAATATGTTGGTTTTTCTCAGGACCTAGAGAAATATCGGCGTTGACATCTACCGCCCGTCTCTGGGAGGAGGAAGTAGGAGGACATCCATTTCTTCCCTCACGGAAACTCGCCATGGATCCGTTTCTGACACTGGCCGCGTTTTCAAATCCATTTGCTGGGGAAGAAGTGGCCTTTGTTTTCCACTGCGCTCATGAGGATGTGGTTGCTCGGTGCCCTTGGTCTTATCAAGTTTGGGCCAGAGGACCCATTGCCATATCTCCTCCATTCTCTTCCTCAACGATCCTAGACTCGCGGAGAGTGGAGGTGAGAATGGTGTTTCCTCGCCCGGGTACCTACCTACTTCACGCATTTCCCGAGCATGAAATATGCGGAACCTGGTCAAACCTTTCAGTTCCTTGTAAATGCCACACAGTGGTGTGGTACCCTCGAGAAAAGTCACTTACGAAGTCAATCTCTCCAGATAACGAACTTGCTGTTGAGGGGTCACCATTTACCATTACCGTCAAGGGATCAGGTGCTTTCTCCGACTCCTTCTGCGATAATAACGTAAAGAGGGCTAATTCCTCACTCATCAGCACCTTTGGATGTTTCGTCACCGTGCACTTCAACCAATGATCTTGTCACTGTAGGAGATTGGATCTCATTTGCGCACCTCAACCCGAAACACCTCCTGCCTACCTCCAAGCACGCTTGGTGGTTACAGTCCCATCTACCAGATTCTTTTGAGCAATGGCGCAGAACCGGAATCAAGTCCTCAGTAGGACAACCGATAAACCAGGTGGGCGTTGTACGGGATTCAGCTTCTTTTCTTTGGGCGCCGACAGCCTGTAAATTGCCTACGATACATCCCAGGGCTTGGTTGGAGAAGATCCACCCTTCCCATATTATTTGGATTGGGGACTCGACATTACGTGACCCCTTTTGTTTTTTCATGATGGTTGAACTTGGCGTTCAAGCCGCTGGCTGTGACACGAGTGACAAACCGAGTTATGACCGATCGTGAGTCTTGTAAAGATTGGACGGATCATGCACATACCTTTTTCTCCATTAAATTTAGGAACAAACATGGACTTTTCGTCTTGCCTGATGGGTCCGAAATCCACCTTTCTTTCGTTTGGGCACCACA
Source organism: Phenoliferia sp. Uapishka_3 (assembly GCA_035521515.1). Lineage (NCBI taxonomy): Eukaryota > Fungi > Basidiomycota > Microbotryomycetes > Kriegeriales > Kriegeriaceae > Phenoliferia > Phenoliferia sp. Uapishka_3. The sequence goes on from JASZXU010000112.1 coordinate 12,669, forward strand.
AGGGCAGTTGACCTTCATCGCACCGTATCTGACCTCGCTCAGCAAATCACCTTCCCATGTTGTCCTTCATGTTGGCTTTCACTTGGCCGTACAGCCTCCCCCGTTATTCGTTCGGACAGTGAACAAGACTCTCGAATATCTTGCTACTTTACCTTCTCGCATCCTTGTGAGGACCTCGGGGTCCAGCGTTCAGGCAACACAATGTTTTGATTTAAATCATATTCAGCGCGACCACTTGGAGCCTATCAATGATGCCCTCAAAAAATTGGTTGCAACTTTCCCACAATTCCTCCTATTAGACGCCTACCCGGTTTACAATTCAAGGCCGGATACTTCGCGAGACGGACGCCATTATGTGCCTGTCAGCGGTCCCGGAATTGTCCCCCTTCAACCCCAGCTTGGGGAGTCAGAAATTGAGATCGCAAATCTGGAATTCTTCATGTTGGGAGCATCGAGGGATTCCTCACTGGGTACATGAGGGAATGAGTACTCACCTCTGGTATTAAGTCTGCAAGTTTTGACAGCGTTTCAAATGTACGGAAGTTGCGCCTGACTGGTGAGAAAAAAATACTGAGCTACAGCCTTGGTCAAGGTTGGTCGTCTCTCGATTCTATTCCAATCATGTGGTGCTGATAACAACTTCTTTCCTCCGTTGCCTATTGAATCCCGATAGGCCGTCCTTATTTCAGACTTCAGGTCATCAAATCTCACCTTCACAGCTTTGAGCCAATGATGTTCTTTTGAATTATTTCTTTCTGATCTGAAAGGATTAACTGTTGTGTGGCAATTTTGCTGGGAGTTTCCAGTGTGTGCTCGGCAAGGTGGAAATCTCAGCTTGGTAGGCCGACAAAGGTGAGCTGGCGAGCAGGCGACCCCTTGACTTTAGCTCTGTCTCAGACTCAACGACCACACTCTGACCACCTTACAGGATGTCACCTCACGCCCTGGTAACAACAAGCCCGAAAGGTATTACAAGGGTCTCGAGTAAGTTCAGGGTTTCATTCGTTTGATGGAGATCACATTCCGTAGCTGGAGTGATGGAAAGCTTTTCTACAACGGGTCACCTTTTTTTTAATGGTACAATGTGACCAATGGAGCGCAAAATTATGATGGCACTCATTTTAGTGAGCAGGTTAAGAAAGGTGCAGGTACCCCTTTAATTCCTGGAGATTATCTGGTGACCAGCTGAAGGCCAAGGAGGACTGGTGGAACTGGCAACATAACACATCAGTGGTTGGGTCCTCTGAGCACTAACTTGTTGGGGTCGGACATGAAGATCAAACAATGACAATTTTCGGGTTTTGCTGCCGAGTGGTGGCAGCACACACAAGGCATGTGTATCAAAAGTGTTCAAAATATTAATATTGATTGCAATGTGCCGCACGAGATTGGAATATGTTTGTGTACCTCTCCTCTCCCAGCGTGCTGGGCTACTCGGAAGTTCTGTCCAGCTGCTGGCCAACCTGCTTTCGTCTTCGTAGCACCCTCATATTCGCCGACGGCCTCTGAGAGACTCAAACAATTTGAAAGCAATCTTTGATGGGAGGTCCAGGCCAAGGAAGCTATATGAAGTGAGAAAAACCCCCTCTGTTGCCGGAAGGTCGTGCTTTGAAGGGAGGGCCAGAAGAAAAAAAGTCTGCCTACCAGCGTAGCCAGGGCGACATATAAAGCTATGGTGGTGAGCAATGGCGGCTGATGGCACGCAATGTTGGTTGGACGCGCGCTTCAATTTTTTTGAGGCACCTCAGGCTGTGAGGAGCACGAAAATGGACCTTGAACGCTCCCACAAGTCTTATTCAGTCCTCCACTCTTTCTGTGAACAGCGACGTTTGATACTCTTGTCCAATTCCAGCAGAGCAAGAAATCATTTGACGCGTTCAATTGCACCCATTTCTTTTGCCGTATATCTGGAACCGGTCTTTGACTTCTGCTGTACCAACAAGCTGAAGAGAAATCTATAAACTGCTTGTTCATCGAACGGAAGCAAGCAAAAGTTTGGTAGGCTGGGCCGGCGGCAGAGAGGGGCACAATTGGCTCAAGTCCATCTTTTTCACCTCTTTATCTCTCTCTGTCTGTCGCTTTTCTTTCAGGAAACCTCACCTTGCAACTCGCTCACTCTTGAGCAGGTCTCACATTTCAGACACATCCGTTTGAAGGCACATTCACACCTTCAGGCGCTGCACACTGCGTCCGCACCCGCTGGGAGGACCGCTTATCAACGTTCCGATTCCACTTGACTGTGTTCTTGCGTACACCCCGCCATAAGTGATTTATATGACTACGGAAGATTTCACTGGAGCTGGTGGCAATCAGCAGAGTGGCGGATTCACTCAAGCTGGTGGTCAAAGGCTTGGAGATTTAAGCACTGGTCCAGATGGTCCCATTTCTGGTGGAAGCGCTATGAATGTCCCCACCAATGGTACTGCTGGGCATAGCACGATTCCCGGCCTCTTGATGCCTTCAACAGTTGGCCTCAATCAAAAATTTGGCCCTGCTGCTACGTCTTCATACGGTGATGAGCAGATTCGGTTCTCGGGCAAGAAACAACATATTCTTTTGGATGCTGCCCTTGGCAAAGGTGCTGCTTTTTCTTCAATTTTGGCTCCCGCTCCCCTCACATATCCATCAAGGGAGGATGGCAATGGAAATCAACCTCCGCATGCTGTCAAAGATGAGGAGCCTCAGGATTTGACAAACCCGGTTTCTTCACACCCGGATGGGAATGAAAATATTCAAACTAGAAAGAGGCTCTTTCTCAGGAACCCTTTCGGACGGGGTCCTCCAGGGGAAAGAGGCTGGAGTGAGCACGGTCCAGACAAGGAAGGAGGGCCCAGGCCTGTTTTGCCGGCTGGTCACCACAGAAATATGAATGGCCATGTGGTGCACTTGGCTCCTCTGCATTCACCCACCTCTCCCACCCCCTTTGGAGAATCGATGGAAGCCAAAATGAGCGCATGGAATCTGGCAAGGGCAAAAGTGATCAAGTCAGCCGAAGATACGGCACGCATGACAATTCGAGCGCAACGCTCCCTGGACAAGCTAAAAGTAGAGATGGCAAACATGAAGCAGACAGAAGGGCAGTGAAGCTGGGGTATGGTGGTGAAGTTGGAATATTGATATGTATGGACAGCTTGTGTTCATGTGGTGAATTGAAACAATGTGGTTACAGCTTGCCAGCTTGCCGCATAAGAAAAATCCTGCTTTCCCGGAAAGTCACAGAGACCGTTTATTCCGTTGCTCCGCGCTTGGAGATCTCTGGTCTTCTGAGAGACAGGGTGCCGAAGTCATTACAACACTCTCAGAAATGCTGCGCCACTTCTCCTACATGGGACTTCAATTCACATCTGTATCTGGAGTCTAACACCCCAAAAAAAGGACGGGCATCCGAGACCCTGGAGGACATTTTTCTCCTAATATTCTGCCTTTCTGAAGTCCATGGATTTTATTCTTTTGCCACAGCAGCCGCCGTTCGACGTAAAGTGAGTTGATTCATCAAGGTTTTTTAGAAACAATCATTGTGAAAGCGCTATCAAGTGCAGTAAAGCTGAGAGAGTTAGGGGTTGCGGGTTGCAAAGTTGTTGATGTTGGCTGGCGAAGTTGTCACTACTCTTACAACCTCTCCGCGTGCAAAAGGCCCTGCTAGGGCACCAGGTATGATAGTCCGGATTAAGCCGGGAAATCTGATGGGGAATTCACCACTGAAGTAGGCCACATAAGGTTTTGATTTAAATCATATCCAGCGAGACCACTCGGAGCCTATCAATGACACCCTCAAAAAATCGGTTGCCACTTTTCCACAGTTCTTCCTATTTGACGCCTACCCGGTTCATAATTCAAGGCCCAATATTTCTTGAGACGCACGCCACCATGTGCGCGTCATCGGTCCCGGAATTGTTCCCCTTCCACCTCCGCTCGGGGGAGTCAGAAATCGAGACCGCAAACCTTGAATTATTTATGTTGGGAGCATTGAGGGACTCTTGTCAAAGTTGGTCGTCTCTCAATCCTTCTTTAGTCATGCGGTGATGGTAACAACTTCTTTCTTTCGTTTCTTATTGGATCCCAGAGGCCGTTGTTTTCTCAGACTTTGGGTCATCAAATCTCACCTTCACAGCTTGGAACCGATAAAATTATTTCAAAGAACTTGATTCGAATCTGAGAGGTTGTACCTATCTTGTGCCAATTTTGCTGGGAGTTTCCAGTGTGTGCTCGGCAAGGTGGAAATCTCAGCTTGGTAGGCCTGGAGCGGTGTGCTGGCGAGCAGGGGATTTCTTGACTTTGGCTCTGGATCAGACTTAACGAGCGCACTCCAACCACTTGACAGGATGTCATGCCATGCCCCCGGAAACAACAAGCCCAAAAGTTATCACAAGGGTCCAGAGGGAGTAAAGGATTTCAATCGTTTGATGGAGTCCGCGTTCCGTGGCTGGAGTGATGGAAGACTTTTCTACAAATGGTCAGCATTTTTTGACTGGTACAATGTGACCGATGGAGTGCAAAGCTATGCCGATTTTAGCCAGCAGGTCAACATGGAAAAGGCGCAGGCACTCCTGGATTTCTGGAGATTATTTGGTGGTCAGCTGCAAGACAAGAAACACTGGTGGAACATGGTATATACCACACTGGTGGTTGGGGCTCTCTGAAAATCAGCTTTTCCGGGTTGCACATAAAGCTTCAATATTGAACTACCAGCCGGAGAGCTCTTTTCTCAATGTTTATGACACTGACGTTTTGCTACGGTCATTCATTGGTATTCCATACAAAGAAGGCTCACTAAAAAGAGCTTTGCATATTTTAGCCAGGCAACATTGCAAGTTTACCGTTTTCGGGGACTTCGAACAATCTGGACTGGAACGTCCCCAAACTGTGGATAAATTTATTGGCACACAAGCAGTTACTTTCCCCGGTACTTGAAGTTGATTCTCTTTTTATACCTTTTGAGCTGATCACGGCTCTATGAACATCCGCCAGTCAAAAAACTTATTGAGATACAGGGAGTCACTTGTTTCTCGTGTTTGTGGGTGGCCGTTGCTTGCGCCTTCTGAGTGCATTATCATCACCATACTGGGGAGATCAAGCTGGGAGTGAGTTGACAGGAGACAGCCTCAAATAGGTCCTGGACACTTGCTCTGTCGTCACTCTTCCGTTTCGGTAGAAATGTACTTTGGCTGGCCTTTAAGTCTATTTGACCACCCTCTCCCCTTCCCAGAAATGTATCGCTCGATGGAACGCTTATTGACCCTGCTAAATTTTCTAAGGGTTTTCGGCTGATGTTGGACGTTGGACGTCAGGGATCTGCTCTATCTGCTCTCGCGTGACGATCAGGTCCGGCCTCATCAGCCTGGGTGAAAGTAAGTGAGAAAATGGCAACAAGAGGGTACCATAGCTATAGCTCGGAGTCGGCGTTCACAAAGGAGTACATGAAGGCGCACTGGACACCTGAAAGCAAGAGCGTCACGAGAGTCACTTGAGCGGGATTGGGCTGGGCTATAAAGTATACGCAGTTCTGTTCAATGAGTTGAGCGGCTCGCAGACCGGGTCTTAAAGCCTCGTGTACAGTGACACACTTGTCGGTGAGAGCAGTGCGGGTGCGTGTGAACGCGTTCTTTGATGTCAAAGTTTTTTCTTAATCTTGAACGAAGAGCACTTCTTCATGGTCTTGCTTGCTCGATGATGCGGTCCACACTTCGGATTCCGTGAGAGCCTGGGTAATAATATACTGGTTTTAGTTGGTGTCGGACGTCTCGAGGGAAAGTCTTTTGCACACCTCAAACTCATTGACGACAATTCCGTGGTACTGCCATAAAGAAACCTTAAGAGGCATCCAATTGTGCGATTTGCCGAGCCACCTGTGACATAGTCCGAGCTGTATGGGAATTTAATAACATAAAGAAGAAATATCGGGAGGGTTCAGTGTCCGGTGGTGTGGAGTCAAAATCCGTTTGAGAAACGGTTCTTGCTCCTCAGGAGGGATCACAGATACAGGTTCGGTTTTTTTTTGTGTTAAAGAGCGCTGTTGAGAAGCAAGCCGGACAACCTTGAACTCTAGCAAAGCTCCCAAGTGCAACACAAGTGCCAAAGTGGTTCTCAACCTTGCATTATGTGCAACGCTAGATTCAATCTTGCCGTATCTTCTTCGTCCAAACCTCTCTCGCATTGTTAGCCCCTTTCGAACAAGGGGCGGGTGCCACAGTTGACTGTAATGTGAATGCAGAGCTGGATCCAAAGGAAATCATCTTGCAGCGCCGCCTGCAACGGTATGAACGCCCGTTGCAAGCACAGAGTATCTGCGGCAGAGCAGTGAGGTTGCATATTGATAGCTGTGTGAGATGAATGAGGATAGGAAACGGAGACAGAAAACCTGTCAACAGATGTAGGTATTTGCGTGTCCTCCGCTTTCTTGGGCCGCCGTCACGGAATCTTCAAAACGTCATCACCTGCGCAACCAATTGGGATGCGATCATTTTGGAGATCAAGTGGAAGAATTTGATGATCCCTGAGTGGAACTCAGATATTTGACTTCCAGCCCATGCCCATTTTGAATAACATCGTTTCTTGATAAGAAAATTGTTGCTGCCCCCGAATCTCCTACCCTACTGTGTGTAGGATGATATTTTTCTTCTTTCGTCGCACTTGAGAGCCTTACATTTCACTCAGGTGCTTTCTACCCTCCCTCAAACCTGTTTCTCCAATTGGATACCCAAAAAGCCTGACATTCCTTGTCTCACCCAATGTACATCTTTGAGGCAAAAGGTTTCGGAGTGATCTTGAAGATCAGAATGTTCTCCATAACTCCTTCGATAGAGAATGTCAATCTAGAGGAGGAGCCAAAGATGAGCCCCTTTTGAGAGGGGCCAAAGCTTCTGGCAAACGAACGGCGACCCCTCCCTCTCCTTCTGTCTACAAACGATGGGCAGCAAGAAGAGAAGTCGGTTGGGACTCTCGAATGCTCGCCGACCTATTCGTACTTCGAGACTTATTGGAGCTCTCTTTGGAGTCACTACACTTTGGTGGGTCTTCGGCTGGAAGACACATTCACCAGTTGTGTGCCTCATTGGCAACTCGGAGTCGTCACAACGTTCTATTGCCGTTTTTGAGCAATGGGGACGTGAATTACCTGGTGTATTTTACATTTGGGGATCAGAATTGAACTCTTCAAACCCTTACGAGGAGCAGCTCGGCTTCATTCATACTCCCGGCGAATCGCTGCCCTTCTCGGATGGTCTCGACCTTGCCAAAAGGGAAGCAATGAAACGCTATCCATGCGACTATGTGTTCACGCATGACGATGACCTCGTCTTCACCCTCGAGCCCTCTCTTCTGCGGCCAGGTGACGTGGGCCAACCGCTGACTGGCGAGCGCCTGGCTTCTCGGTTGAAGGAAACTTTGGCTGTTTACAAGCCTGCTATTGCCAGCTTTGCCTGGGACGTTGGCGATAGCCGCTGGGAAACGATGGGAAATCTCAAAATTGCGTGGAAGGACTCGGAGGTCGCTCCTCTCGGTGGCTTCGACAATGGCATGGTCATTTATCATCGCGACGTGTTGGACTTTTACTTTGTGAGTTTGGCCGCCTCGGTTAAGATTTCTGACTCCTGAAACTGTGCTCGTTAGCCGTTCCCACCATCTGGGGAAGGCGGCTTTGTTGGGAAGTGGACCCTCAGCGCCCACTTTTTCATGGTACGCTTCTTCTTTCAAAGCCTCGTTGGGAGCTAAAGACGAAACAAATTACAGATGTTTGGTTCCGCATTGTTTGGCGAGAATGCGATTCGAATTAATTGCATCTCCTACGTCAATTCAATCAACCTCAACAACCGCGACATTCCCGCCGACATGATCACATATGCGAATGGAGTGGCTACCGTTCCTTGGACGAGGCATCCGTATGAATGGCCTTTGAACGAAGCCTATATTTCGTTCTTGAAGTCTGGCCTCAGAGATCGTGGACTCTCCTATGGGTTTGAGCTGACGGTTGAGGACGCTATTCCGCCGAAGCCTCGATCAGGGAATGGATACTCGCCAAGCTATGTTCTGGATCGGGTCTCGCGTTTTTACGATCCGGCCCACGCTGCACTTGCGAACAATGTTATGCTGAGCCAGTTCACGCCGGGACAGCTGCGCTCACGCAGTTCTACAGACTTCAATCTCCGCCTCATTCTTTTCACAATGAATCGGATCGATTCCTTTGAAAGACTATGGAGCTCGGTAGAGGCGGCACTGGCTTCACATCCTCCTACCGTTACGGTCATCATCGATATCCGAGTCGACTGGGATCGCAAAGCCGAAGAGGCCGCACGCGCGAATATCAAAGCGAGCATCATTCGGATGGCAGGCTCGCGGACCGAAGTTACAATTACTTTTGCCTCTGAGGCATGGGGACTCAAGAAGAGCGTACTAGAATCCTGGAAACCCTCCTCGAATTCCGAGTATGCGATCCTGCTGGAAGATGACATTGAGGTGTCACCTTACTTCCTCCAGTATAGCGAAGCGATGGTTCGCGCCTACGTGTACCGTGATCGAGCGGATCATCGCCTATTTGCTATTTCGTTGTACGCCCTCCGCTTTAATGAGGTTTTGGACAAATTCGTTTCTGTCAAAAATGGCAACAATCCGTGGATACATCAGATGCCGCAGAGTTGGGGAGCCGTGTTCCTACCGGAGCCCTGGCGGCAATTTCTACTCTGGCAGAGGGAACAGCAGAAATACGGAATTGATCCGATCATCCCGGATACGAATACAAATCGCTGGGATCACCGACAGAGCTGGAAGAAATACATGTTTCGGTACATGTTGCTCAAGGGTGGCTACATTATTTATCCAAATCTGCCTGGCGGCGCGTCTCTTAGCACAAATCATGTGGAGAAAGGTGAATTTATTTCCTGATCATCCCAGCATCTCTCGTTAAACTCAAACGAATCTAGGAACCAACCATTTGACTGGCGCATTTACGGATGCCAACAAGGCCCTAATTGATTCCAAGTATGTCGTCCCGCTGTGGGAAGGCCGAAGTGCAGAACAGGCCTTTGAGAGTCTTCCCACGCTGGACACCCTTCAGGTCTTCACCATGAAGCACGAAAAGGTAGCCTCAGTTGATGAATTTCTCATCAATGCCGACCATGTTGGAGAGTTTGACAAGTGCACCGCACTGGTGGCTATTGGTGAAAACCCTACAATGTTGGCCCCACTGCTCGAGCACTATACAAGGGTGAAGGGGATTGGTCAGATCCTCATCTTTTGGAATGTGGACTCCCCCGAGCCAAAAGAGGATGTTTACAACAAATTGGGGATTCCCACCCTTTTTATCAATGTGGGCACAGGACAAGAGAGTATTCACGAGCGCTTCCGTCCTAGGCCGGAAATCATGTATTCATGTATCATCAGCATCACCGACAGTGAGTTTTTCCGCTCTCGCTCTGCTCTGCCTCTCTCTGATAATGCATTTTCTTTCCAGAGGCGACGTTGATCCCGTCGGTCGCGCTGAACTTTGCTATTGCCGCCTGGAAGGGGGCTCTTTATGAAAGAATGGTCGGTTTCCGGCATTATTCTCGAAATCATCAAAATCTGCCGGACCCTGTATCGGGTCGCAGCGTCCTCTACTCGCCAACGGCGCTGGGGCCAAGCAATCTCTGGGGCAAGAAGCCATTTGCATCGCTGGTCCTCACTCCTCTGGCAATTTTCCATCGGCGTTATCTGGAAAAATACACTTTGCCGGAATACGTCGAGGTGAGGCGAAGGATATCCCAAAACTGGCGGTGTGCGGACCTCTTCCTCAATGAACTGGTCTCTCGTGAGTCTGGTGCCGGTCCAGTAGTTGTTGATATTGGGAAGGATGCGCTTCTTGGCTTGTCCGACGCTCAGGTGAGTGGTTCACCATAAATCGTGTCATGAGATTGCTGACTCGGGTCCAGGTACGGTACGGCCCTGCGGGAAAGAGCTCAGGAGGGAGCGAGTGCCTTTCGCCCGGGGTCTCTCCACTTCAATACACAACCTCCTTCTTCACCCCCACCGTCGACATTCTCTCGTTTATTCCCGGTCTACTCCATCATTTCTACCAGCCGACAATCCCGATCGAGTTTCCGTGCAGATTGCGTGATTTCAATGAGTCTGGTGATTGTGTGCTGGAGACGGACCGTTGGTTGTATCGAGACCACCCTGGACCAGTTCCGGCATTCTTTTCAGAATCCCTTCAATAGTAGTCAATCAGAACTGATCCCCTCAATGAAACAAAGTAGAGCTGTCTTCCTTTTGTGGATCAGATCTTCCAGGGACTTTGACCAGCCTCTGTAAGATAAAGGTGAGCAGCGTGTGAGAACATTAATTACTGGGAACCATTGCTGCTCGGCTGGGACCTGGAAAGTGTGGGATATTGTTGATAGCTAATAGACCCTACGAGAAGCCAGGAAACAAAATTCTCCCCCAAGGTGTAATGATATCTGTGAAGGGGAGCGGAGCAGGAAAACTAAAAATATAAGACGGGCGCGTTCCGAAGGATTTGAGGAGACTGATGTTTAATTACCTAAAATCATAGCGTCAGCATGGGAACCATGGAAGGGACTTCGATACAAAGAAAAGGAACCGTGAGATGGGATAGGTGCAGCTCTAAAGAGAAGCGATGGAGCCAGAATGAAGCCCTAAAGTGATGGTGCGCGTGCAAGACACACAAGAACTTCAGATGACATATGATTAGAGTTTCTCCCATCAGAAAGCAATCTCACACCTTTGCGGATCATCACAACAATGAGGTTGAGACAACGCCAATTCTGCGGCCAAAGCTTTGTTGAACGGAAAATTTGCTCTCACAGCAGACACCATTTTGTGGAACGCGCTGTTCATCACATGATGGAATTTCCCTTTACTCTCTGGTCGACATGCTTTTCAGTTCGGGATTTTTTTGCGTGAGCTCTAGACTCCCCGGCTCCGAGCAACTATTGTAAGTAAAGTGTAAAATACACCCTTTGCCGGAGGAGTTACCGTCAATCCTGCGTCCCAAATAACAGTTTGTTGGGCGTTACGGTGTAACTCACCCTCCATTGTTTGTTAGTCCAGCTCACATTAAATTGGGTAGTCTGGGTCTCCTTTCCCCTCCCAGGAGGCGTACATGTCATTCCTGCTTACATCACGCGACCTGATCCTGCCTCGACAAGAAAGCTGGACAACTATAACTGACAGAAACGTACGGTTGAGTGAACCGACACAAGTTTCCGAGAATGCGCTCTCCTTCCGCTGAGGTCAGTTTGAGATGAAGTATACAGCTCAGAATCTTCCTATGCATTGAACACCGATCGGGAATGTGTATATGAAGTGGACAAAAAAGTTGACTGCAATATGCCGCGTGAGATGGAAAAATGTTTGTGTATACCTCTCCACCCTCGGTGGGCTGTGGATGGGACAGCATTGTGGGCGCCCGCTTCAGCTTGGTTGGGTGCCTCAGGCCCAGCAGACTTCGCCAACTTTCTTGAGGGAGGAAGGTAAACAAGCTTTATCCGGCCCTTACATTAGGGTTTCACTCCAATCTTTTTTGGAAACAGAGCTGATACCCCAGCTCTCACTGGGGTGAAGTAAGAGACCCTTTGAGGATAAATTGTCAGTAAAAATGTGTGAATCCACGAATTCGGCCTAGGTAGCACAGTTTCTACTTTTTTGTCATCCATTGACATGCCACCCAATTGGACTTCGAGTCTGAGGTATTTAACTTGGAATTGTGAAATCAATTGAGGCGGGGAAAAGCTGGGGAAGCTCCAGCACTACACAGCGTTCTGTAGATGCTGATATCTGACACTCGGGCCGCCTGCAAATGAGCGTGGAGTGGATGGCCGCCTAGGAACAGGAAGGAGCAGGGCGAGACGGAAGACAAGCACAGTGTGTGGTTATCAGTCTGAGCTCTCCGGATGTTGACGAAGGTTTGACTTGAGTCCTCAGTTTCTTCCCCTTGCAATTAGCAATACATTGGACTTCATACTATTTAGTAGACAGAAAATACAGCTTTATTCCAGCATGAGTCAAGAAGAGAAAGTACTGTTGAGGAGGAAAGCTTGATGGGCGGAGGAAGGACGGTGGGGGAGGCTCTGCTTCCCCAGCTCCCTGACGTTGCCATTTTAGAGATCGGTCCATTGTAGGAATAAAAATTGCAGTGTTTTACCGCTCGCATACGGTCCCTTTCAGGAAAACCCTCATAAATCTGGGGACCGTGAGGGACATTCGTGAGAATGGCAAGCACACCCAAATAAAATCAATTTGACCCAAACTTGGAACCATGGGAATTAGTTCAGAGGAATATTATCACGGCCAAGGTGGCATTCCTTGGCTCTAACAACACTTTCAGTGATTGAGTCCGAATGAGCTTCGCAGGCTCAACACCACCATTGCACGCGACCTCTTTTTCGTCAAAGACATATTTTCCCCCTTGAGGAAGCTTTTGCTTCCTGAATCTGTTCAGATGAAAATAGGCCGTTGTTTTATCAGCTTGCTTCGAGCGAGCAAGCGACAAATATGCCTCAGGTACCCAAGTGTCAAAAGGCATGACTCAACGTACTCCATGTAGCCTTCCGTTCCTCCAAACGTGAACTGCTGTATTCGGGCGTAGCAGATTTTTAATGTTACTCCAGCACCCAAGCTTTCAGCCCACCCCATCAGGATTGTACAAGCCAGACTTGATTAAACAAGTGCTCTCCATGATCCCGAGAATTGCTGGGGGACCTGGGTAAAGTCACACTCGGCAGGGTCGTGGATGACAACTTTGAGGGTGAAATCACGGGTGAGGTGTACTTCGGGAGGAGTGGAATGAAATTTAATGATGTAGGTGAGGACTAACGGTGGCGATGAGCTCCTCCGATTTGCCGTCACAGATGCCCAACGCTTCCTCCTGGACATGCGTAGACTTTGTTCGGTGACGGAGAGTTGAGTGTGGATGAAACTTTGGAAGGGACGATCTTTCCAGATAGATCATTGATTAGCATAGTGTCGAGTGAAGCAGGGATAGAAGTTGACAAAGAGCACTGAAGATCGTTTAGATTTAGGGGAAGGGGGACTGCAAGTTTTCAGGACCCATTGTGAGACCTCCGGCTGAACGCTTCTTTTCTCAAAATTTTACATAATCTAGGTAGACGATGTTGAAGATTTCTCTCTGCCAAATAAGCTTGCCAGATCAACGGCAACCAAGGTGCTGTCTAGTAGGAAGGAATGTGTCGGTTCATGAGGGCCAGCTATTCAACCTATGTAGGTGCTGAATTTAAATGTTGTTGTACCAGGCATGTTTGAGACAGCAGCGGGTGCAGAAGATACAGACGACACCTGCACAACCCAAGAAGGTCTTCCAGGCTGACATTTCCAGACTCTCTAGAAACGTTCTCAATTATTTGAGACCATCGGTGTGTAACCTGGATGACATTTAATACACGATTATGGGAGGAGGAGTTGACTCCTTGCAACTTTGATGCTAAAGATCAAGACACCACGTGCCGCCCTCGCAACGCAAAGCTGAGGGTAGTGTTCTTTGCAGCTTCCTTTGAACTACTACTTGAAGGCACTCGCTCATTTTGTGGTGTACCCCTCCTCCACCAGTGTCCCGCGCGGCTTTAACCCTAAAACTATCATCAGGTCAGTCTACAGAGACAGCTTGGGACGGGTTGGCAGACCTTCTCAAGGGGGAATTGAGCGCTGCGAAGAACCGCCTTGCTCGGTTTCAGAACGCGGGGGTTTCTCGCGGCCTCAACGCGGAAACAACACGAACGATTACAAAATTCGGGTCCGGGGATCAGCTGATCGGGGTGCCTGTCTTTCCTTTAGAACGTCTGGCGCCGTGATTCCGTTGGGTGACGGCGTTCACTATCGGGAACCATATCAGGGCATCTTGGTGAACATTCATCTCAGGCTCTCTGAAACGGCGGGAATTTGGCGGAAAATGGTCAGAAGTGAAATATGTATGCAGTGTTTAACATGTGCTTCTCCTCGTGAAAACATCCATTATTAGTGATGGTTGTGGACGGTACAGGCAGATCTCTGAAGGGCTTTCCACAACCCAGTCCGACCTCAGCGGAGTGAGAGTTCCAAGCACTTTTGAGTCTGACAAAGTTCTCTGTCCCATGTCACATGTGACAAAATAGCGCGCCGAGTGCAGCGGTGCTCCCCTTTCTTGTTTGGTTACCCATCCTGAATCACTTGGAACGGCCTCAGTTTAACCTTCTCTTGTTTCCACCACCATTCTATCTCCAACAAACACATCTTCTGTGAATTTTTACAAACTGGAATCACTTCTTGAGTGTGTGCGCATGGTATGTCAAACACACCGTTCCCCCGCCTTTAAGTGTCCTGAGGAACTCTCTTCCTTGAATACCCAATGCTTGCGGTTCCAAAAAATTCTCAGAATCTTGATACTGACTTCATTGCGCTACTGAACCGTCACAAAGGTGACATTTGGGGGTTGTAGGCGCTATGCAACTCCAATGTGAATCAGCTTTGCATACTCTCTGTGAGAACAACACAACTTCAGAAAGTCATGTGATTGGCGTTTGAGCTTGTAACGCGCAAACTTTTTAGTCTAATTGCGTGCTGGTCTCTTCAACGCCTTTTTTGTTAGCTTTCAACTCGCGGAGTTTTAAAATTAGCTGTAAAAGAGCGCTTTGTTTCAGACTTTCGCTGGTACCGGGTAATTGGTAAAGTGTTGATGACTCGAAAGATGAAGACCAGTGAAAGGCTTAAGGGCCGGCGGGCGGGAGACTGCTGTCTAGAAAGTGTGGAGAATTATGTAAAGTACAACTAGCGAGTGTACAAGACTACACAGAACCGCGGTTCATGTCTACCTCGCTTCCTTCTCCCGCTTGTCCATGGCTTTCCGGTACAGGATCGCCTTCGCCAGAGCTGGCACGATTCGGATGTACTCCAGCCAGGCGTCCGATTTCCAACGTCCGAGACGTTTGATCGTCTCGTGGTCGACGCCCCAAAGGATATAATAAGTCGCTCCGCCACACCGACCCGAGTGACCCGTATACTGCTTTCCGAGCAGCTTCTTAAGTTTCCTGACAAACGATGACCGAGTCGACTGTTTTCCTCGGGAGTCGAGGAAAAGCGGGCCGGCGAGGCCGTGTCGAGCGTCGCATGCTTGAAGCCATTTGAAAACTACGGCGGTGAAAATGGGTTCCGATATCGAGGAAGTGAAGAGGAAGTGGGAGCCGGTGAAAAGCGGGTCGTTTTTCATGTAAGGGACGGTAGCTTCGAAGGATGTGGGGGAGGCGACGACTGAGTGGCGCATGACGGTTTTTCGATCGTCCCGTGCGTCCTTGTCGTCCGGCATAGTTATTTCTCCCGCTCGAGCACAACAGAAGAACAGAATAATAAGCCTGGCGACGAAATATAACGTCTCGTAACCGCAGCCAGGATCCATAGCGACTTCCGCCCATTTCCGAATGTCCTTGTTTCGAAGGGGCACCGCTTTCTTCGCCTGGTGCGCTTTCCACTTTATACCTCCTCGAATCGTTTGTTGAACTTCAAAGGATTTGCGCACTTGATCCCAGTCGGGGCTGAGGTGGGTCATGAGCGGACGGAGGTAAAAGGCGAGTCCTGAGAGAGTGCCGCGAATGTAGTTGACGTAGGAAAGGCGCCCGGCGATAAAAAGGGAAAGGGTGTGTTTGGAAGGGAGCATGTTGAAGGCGTATGCGAAGGCGAACGTCGTCCAAGCACGCAAGGCATATTGGTAATTCTTAAGCGTCGATTTCTCGAGGGACGTCGACCGAAGGTGATCGCGAAGTCCCGTGAGATCCTCCAGTGGGGGGAAAGGTCGTTTGGGATTGACGGGGTTTGGCTTGTGGCGAGCATGGAATTTGACTCGCTTTTTAGCAAAGATGTCGCCGTCGTTCATTTCTTGACAAGGAGAGCGTCGCCGAGGAGGTGAAGGGGAGCAGAGAACTCGTGAAGGTTCGCTCCGAACTCACGTTTTAGCTCAGAGACCAGCCACCTCGAAAGCATATCGGCTAACTCGTTCTTTTTGCCCTGAACGTGTAAAACGCGGAAGTCGAACTTTGTCTTGAAGCGAACGGCCATGAAGGCAGCTAGAACGAGCTGGCGTAGAGGGCAGAATTCTGAGTCGTTGGCCGCCCCCGTATCAAAGCCGTAAACGGAAGGGGAATTGTCGCAGAGAATCAGGATCCGAAGGACATCTGGTAGCCTAGCGATAGCCTCGAATAGCGCCGCGACGACGGTGATCGCTTCGGCGAAGATAATCGATTCCCAAAACTTTTCCGGCCTGCTGAAGAACATATGTGTTTCTCCTCGATATTCGAAGTAGAAACCAAGACCTGCTCCCGTTCCATCGTCGCAGTGTTTGCAGGCATCAGTGTAGATGATGACGTCCGCCTCCTCGCGCGTCCATTGAGTGGAGCCGGTGTCGAGGATGTCGAGAGGGGTTGGATCGGACAAGTGGATGATGATATCTCGCAACGAAGCTTTGATGACTGTGTTGTGCCAGACGGGAGCGTAGCGGTCATTTTTCCGTTGGCCATGCGGAAGACTGAGCTTCGCAAAAACCGGATTAACGAGAGGGCGGATAAGAGGAAATACTGTAAGCGACCAGTTGAGATGCCCAGCAAGCTCTCTCCACACTCGAAGCTGCGGGCAGCGCCCGTGGTCGGTGAGGAAAGAGTAAATTTTCCTTATGAGCTCAGCCAGTGCTTCGTCCGCCAACGAAGCCGTGCCTTTCCGCGCGTCGACGAGGATTCCTGTAATGACTAAGGTAGGCCCAGATTCGGCTTTCTCAAGCTCCCACGGTACGTTGAGAAGGTCGAGATCCTCTGCTGTCCTAGCTTGATCGGTTGGCATCGATATGCGGGCACCGTCTTTGATGAGATATCGACGTCGCCCCGTAATGTCAATGCCCATCCAATCGTCGACGTAGGCGAGAGGACGCTCAATCTTGGCGTGAAACTGGCAGATCCACATGAAGCTCGAGTTGAGAGCCGTCCAGAGGAAAGGAGACGCCCGAGTACCAAAGGCAGCTCTCCACTCAATATGACGCTTAAACACCCATTTCACCAGGGAGCCCTCAGGCTGACGGTAGGCTACTAGTATCGCGACCCTTGCTTGCCACCACCTATGCATACACATGAACTTAAACGCCGCTTTGATGTCGAGCTTCCAGGCGACTGCAATGGCTTGGGCGCGTTCGGGAGTAAGAAAGTGGAGGTGGCGGAGAATGCGAAGGAGGTCGGTTACTGTGTCCATGGTGATGGGGCAGTCGTCGATGTCGATCTCGTCGTTGTGACCGGATTGATTCTGGTTGTTGACGCAGCGGGGCTTCTTTCCCGGTCGTCGGTTGACGAAAATCTCGTTGTATTCGAGACCGTCGATGTGCTCGTCGAAAGAGGGCGAGATCCAGCCGTTGGCGACTTGTTTTTCGACCAAGGCTTGAATGAAGTCGCGATCTTCGTCCGTTCGAGGTACTGAAGGAAATTGTCGACCCTTCGACACCTTGGGTTCCGATGGCTCTCCCGAGTGACAAGGCCAGAATCCGTCCGTGAGAGAGGCGATTACAGAATTGGCCCATGGCTGATTTGGATGATCCGCCATGAGTCGGGTATACTGGGTCATGTCGAGCTCGATAGTGTGATTAAATAGGTGTGGGTATTTTTCTATCGCGCGCAGGATAGCTGGAGTGCCGGCGGAAGGTGGAGGTCGCGGAAGGGGGAGAGCGGTATATGTAGCGTCGATCGAGGGAGTCCTTGGCGGATCCAAGTTCGGTGCTGGCCATGTAAATTTACGACGAATTCGGGGGGCTGATTCCGAAATGCCGGCTAGCTCGTGAATAGGTGGCGGTTCCAAAGATGATGGCGAGCTTCGCGATCCTTCATCTTCGATGCCTTCCTCCTCACTGAGATACAGAGGTAGCAGCGGTAGAAGCACTGCTGCTACCCACTGCACCCTTTCCGTGGTCGATCTCGCGGTGCTTTTTCTTGCAGCTCGGCCACGACTTCGCGCAAAGGTGGAGAAATTTGCACCCGTCGTCCGGGTGGTTGTCGCCGGAGTTCCAGCGTCGACAGGCTTCATCGACCTTGTCGCGTTTCTTCTTAATCTTTTTGGTCGGGGAGCCTCCGCCGTCCGAGTTTCTTGGGCTTCGCTGACGTCCCTTGGGAGTGGCTGCCGAGTGAAATTCCCGATTCCACGAGATGCAGAAATCCACGTAAAGCGACGATCCATCTCCGGCCCCAGAAAAGGAAGCCACTCGACCGTCCATTCGTTCCTGTTCGAGCCGAGCGTGACGTTCGTAGGCGATGAGGCAGAGGATGTAATCTGGCAACGCGCCGAGGGCTCTGTCGTCCATCCATCTTTCCCATTTGGTAAGCTCGACGTCTCTCCAAGGGAAGTGAAGTCGGATGAAGGTGTTGACGGTGAGTCGGACTCTGCAAAATTGGTAGTAGTCGGTGAGGCCTTCTTTCGTTCGCTTCGAACGAGCCGCCGCTGCTGCTCCAATCGCAAACTCCTGGAGATCCTCGGGGGAATTGATGATACCGGTTGGAGAGTAGTCCCTGACATCCTCGTAATCGACGAATTCTCCGCAGAGAATTTGGAGGCAGTCGAGGGGGTCGATGGGTTGAACGCATTTGGCCGCGACGCAGTAAGTGTTGTATGGATGAGCCTTGGGTAGCAGCTTTCCTTCCCGGAACCTTTCTTGTTTTTCACGAGTTTTGATCTCCTCGAGGGTGAGATCGTATCTCGGGGCAGCCGGAGTGTTGAAAGTAGTTTCGACGTCGGCAAAGTGAGCCTGCATTGCAGCAGACTCGGCGATGGTGGTTGAGGCGCGAGGTGCATCGCTGAGGCCGAGTTGGTGCCAGAGTTCCTCGCGAGTGATTTGGGGGAAGGGAGCTGGACCTCCTCCCAGTCCTTTGCGAAGCGCAGATGGTGGTCCTTGCAAAGGAAGGGCGACTGGATCCGACGGGAAGGGGTGACCTCGTTGAGTTGAGGCATGGGCCGATCGACGAACTCCCTTTCCCTTTCCTGAAATTTCCGTATCCGTTTCCCACTCTGACTCTCTTCCTCCGAGAGGCTCCGCAGTTGGTACCGGTCGCGACGGCGGGGCGAATGATCCTCCAGGTGCGAAGGCGGAGGGCATGGGGACGCGAGACGTCGATGCGACTTTAGGAGGGGAACTGATGCGAGAGGCGAGTGGGATAGTCGAGCTGGCTGCAACTGGGGGAAGTGGAGGAGGTCGAGAAGGGAGTTTTGGGATGAGTTGGTCGATGATTTCGATGCTGGTCCCGCGACGGGCTGCTCGAGGGGTGTCGTCCTCGATTTCCAATTCCACCTCATCGTCTCCATAATCCAGCTCCTCTTCATCCTCTCCAGGTTGCTGAGAAGCTTCAGGCTCCTCCTCTTCTCCTCCTTCCTCTTCTTCTCCTCCTCCGGCGGACCCTTGCCTGGACATGGCTTTCGATCGTGCGGACTTTCGCCAGGTTCCTGCGAGAGTCCAGAACTGACTCTTACAGTCGGGGTCGTCCATGAAGTCGAGGCTCTGGGAGACGAAGATGAATCGGAAGTAGATATGATAACCTTTGTATTCGGTAGTGGAGAAATCAATTGGTAGGTCGCCAATTTGCAGAGGATTGACGATCCGTTCCGTCCAGAATTTGTATTCCGCTGGGGAATCGGAGCCGAACTGAGTTTCGAGGACGTCCAGAAGTTGCTGCTTAAGATCCGAAGAGCGAGGGTTGGTGAGGATAAAGGGGAGGATGTGGTCCGCGACGACGGCACGACTGGTGACGAAGTCGGAGGGAACAAAGGGAATTGTTGACGAAAACGTCGGTGGCACAGACATCGTGAAACGATAATGATGTATTAGATGTCGAGACGGAAGTCGAGGTATGTATTCAAAAGATCTAGGAGCGCTGGTGCCAATTGAAGCGTTAGCGAAGACCAGCGTGCAGCGGCATCGCGGAGCACAAACCTGGTGCCAATTGAAGCGATGCGTGGCCCAGCTTGTGCTCAGATCAAGTTTCGAAGAACCTTGTGACTTCTGTGCATTTTAAGAGTGTAAGGAAGGCGAGTTGTCGCTTCAGCGCAGCGCGCTTACCCTTTATGCTCCTTGGAGCTCTGAAGCGCCCAAAGAGTACCCTCGCGAGCTGACGGTGAAAATTCGTAGCAGATAGAAGACCTGCAGTGAATTGGCACTTCGTTAGTTCCGCTCAGCGAGAGAAGAAAGAAGAAGTGAGCAGTGTACTGGCTTGTAAACTGCTCGAGCCGGACTCGTCGTGTTGCTGGCGGAAGGTGCTGAAAGAAAAGAGGAGTGGCCAACGTCCTTTTGTTCTCTTTTGGAGCGAGCTTCCCAATTCTCAGCCCGTGTCCAAACATCCTCTCCTTCAGCCAACCAGCCGAGAGAATGTTTGGTCGGGATGCCAATTGTTTTGTTAGAAGCGCGACCAGGCCTGCTTGCGAGAGGCTTACCTCAGCAGACGGCTGAGAGCGAGCAGGCGGCTCGGCTTTAAGCGCAGCGGCGACGAGTGATTTTCAAAAACTATTACATTCGTTGAACTATCACCACTTGAAATGGAAAACGATTTGCAGGGCCGTAAGATAGCTCTGCGAGTCTGACTACCCCGCGTCCTGCGAGTGAAACTGAGTGTCAACCTCTCTCAGGTAACCGCAAATCTTATGTGAACTGCAATCTCTATATTCTTGCAAAAGAATGGCCAGGCTGGCTCGCTCGGGACTAGTAGGAATTACTGCAATTGAAACTTGCAACAGTATCTGTGAGTTCTGCTCAACCAAGTGTCACCCAACAATTGCAGACTGCACTGCGTTCTAACTTTGCAGACCTTTCCGGTGAGCTAAGAATGGCCAGATGGTCGCAGAATCATATCTGTCAACTGGAATCGGGGAGATGAGGTTTGCAAACAAGCCAATCGAAATCTGAACGCCAGTGTCCATGAAATCCTGGAACACTCAATCTTTTTGGTACTTTCTTTCCACTGTCCTCTGGAGGCGTCTAGCCGGCTTCTTCCTCGATTTCTAAGTCACTTCAGTCATCTCCTTGACCTCCTTGATCTCCTTGATCTTGGGGTGGTGTCCACACTTCTGGAGCCTTTCCGGCCTTGACATGCTGTCATTTAGGCTGGAATTGAGTTAAGGCAGTGGATCTTGCTGCTCTTCCTCTTTTTCCAGCATCCACATTGTAAAATCCCATGAGCTCTTCGTCCGTGCAAAGGCACTGGCAAACTTTTCCTTGCCCACTGGCCGATAATGGTAATCCCCACAATCCGTACCGTAGTACTCTCCAATCAATGCATGCGCAAGTCTCAGAGTGGTCCCGGATGCCTGATCCTCTCCATTTCCATTCCCTAGTTGTTCGTCCTCATATTCAACCCATTGAGCAAAGGTTGTTATTCCTGGAGGCAAATTATCCTTCAATGGCAATCATGTTCCTTGAGAAAGTAGTCCACCATTGACTTCCAAGGTAAGGAGACCTTTTGCCAGCAAATCTTGAGTGGCAGCACCCGTATCAAGGTCCTTGAAATTTATGTCGGTTCTCACCACAAGTAAGGCAAATGATCTGTGAGCCACCTGACATCGTGCCAGGGACCCCTTACAGGAGTGAATTAGGGATAGAAGTAAGAGGTCCCAATGGTAGTGTTTTCTGAATCGGACGAATTGGCTGGGCCCTTGTTGTGTAGGTGCTAAACCCATTGTACTGTGGGTGCAGTGGATTCTGAGGCGAAGAGTCTCCTCCACCCATCCTGACGCACAATTGTGGCGCTTGAGGTACCGAAAGCAGCTGTCCCTTGTTAATTCTAAGATCCAAAACCTGCCGCATGAGTTGAGTCATAGTTGAAGCTTCAGAAGCTGGCTTTGGCGGAGTCATTTCCTCCTTAGGTGTTCTTCTTGTATTCCTTCTTCTCCTTCTTCACAGCCTTCTACCCTTGCTCTTCCTTTTCTTCCTCTGACGAATCACTCTCAGCAGAGCTACTAGACTCCTCAAACTCATCTGAACTGCTGAATCGACTAGTTCCCAAGCTAGTTTTGGAACACTTGCAAATTTTGTCATCCTCCAGGATCTCAACCATGTCATCAAAAATCTCCTGAACAGTAGCAAATTTTGCATATCCATTTTGACCACACTTTTCCTTCCTCAATTCCTCCTCTCGATCCTCAGCGCTTAATTCACTTGCATTGTAGGATTGCTTGCCATCCTTGAAGCGTGACCCCACATCAGCCAAACGCTTAGTCTCTTTCCTGTTGCAACAATTCTCCTCCTCCCAGCTTGTACGAAGCTCCTTTTCCAAAGCCTCCAAGAAAGTCTTCATTTCTTCCTGCCATGACACCAAGTGCCGGTCTTTAAGCACTTTTGACACTGTAGTGAACTTCCGATAATAATTGATAATGTCTTGACTCAAGGAGATTTTCTTGATCCTTGCTTTCCCACTGATTTTACTAAGATAGTTTGGCACATACTGATTTTCCCCTCATCATAGAACTCGTCCTTCATTCCCTAAGATGTTGCTCCCCAGTCTCACTGGTCCCATTCTTGCCACTCGTACACAATCTTTGCCCATTGATCTGACAAGTGTAACAGGAGTTCTCTGCATCTATCTTTGTCCGAGTACCCCTGCCCATCCGTCACCAGATTATCCTTTCCCAGAAATGCACTGAGATTCTTTCCGCTGAATGCCAATTTGATTGGCTTTGTCAAGAACGCCCTAGTCACCGCTACAATTCGACAACCCTGTACATTCCATCCTCCGTACCCAAAATGGGCTCACTACTCCCTTCCGTTTGTGAAAGCTGGTAGTGGTGAGTCCTGCAAAGCCAATGCAACTTCGAGTGTCGTGTTTGCGCGGTCCATGAGAGATGAGAAGACCTTCTCTTTGTAGCAGTTGTAAAAAGCCTAAAGTAGAATCTGAATCCAACAAGCTCAAGGCAATCCGTGTGAGTCAAATGAAACACCCCACGTAGGAAGTAGGGGATTGAGTATCCAAGATCCGTCAAGAAGTAGGGGATTGAGTATCCAAGATCCCTCAACTAAGAAACCACCTAGCGCGCGTTCAACACTTGATCCAGGAGTACTTCCCGTGTAGGAATCAGAAGGGCCTATCTCAAACTCTCAAGCCAAGAAGTCGGAAGCAATCAACGGTAGTTCCAAAGAGAGACAAGTGTTTGCCACCGTTGGCGTTCTGTGAGCGTAGACAAAGCTGGGAGCGCTCTGAAAGGCAAAGAAGGCGGGTAAATGAGTGGTCTTTTAGACAAAGGTGGAAGGTAGGGAGGTGAAGTAGGTCCGAGGAGTGTGGAAGTCGGGCTTCAGGGAGTAGTGAGAGGAAGTAGGAGAGGTGGTGACAGTGGGAGGGAGGGTAAAGCAGAGGAATCAATATGTAATCAAGTTAGTAGTACCGAAGGAGGGCTCAGGAAGTTGGGAGTAGCTGAGTCGTGTAAGGAGAGGTGGAAAGTGAAGGAATCAAGTGAGTAGTGGGACCGCGTGGCCAGTGAGGAGGGGAAATGGAGCAAAGGCGAGGCCAAGTGAGTGCTGGGGGACTTCTCCCGGCCAGAACTAGTGCGCCTCCCTCAATTGTCAAAGGTGAAACTACTCTGACATGCAAGACAAGGAACTAGACAAGGAATCTTGATGTTTCTGTGTATAGTGGTTTTGCGGGCCAATGAAACATGAAATAGTCGCGGATGAAAAACTGTGTTGAGTCCTGAGACTTGGTAATGTAGTGACACAGAATATAGAAACCAACAATGAGGTGAATCACAGACAGGCATGTGATCACGCAAATGATAGATCTTTCGAGTGTCTCAGCGGTGCTCCTCGCGTAAAGCAATGTCCAAGGATGTTGGCAGCGTTCCTGACACCGAATAAAGTCTGTGGCGGCGCAGAGTATCCTACGAGATGACGGGAAAGGATCTTAGGGTAGTGCGGGTAAGAGAAGTCGTTGTGGCGTCGAGGAGCCAGCTGAGTAGAAGAGAAACCTTGTGAAGGGACAGATTGGGGGCCACACGGTGCAGAACAATGATTCTGAGGATGGCAAGGAGGCTGGGAGTCGATGTCCGGAATTCTAGGACCGGTAGGGATAGGGAAGGGCAAAGGATGAATGCGGGCAAAGGTGGAAATGTTTTCATCTTGTTTGGCAAAACACTCCTGCAGAAAAGCCGCTTCCTTGACTCCCTCCTTCTTCATATAGACTTCTTCCCCTGATTCCTCAGCCAAAGTCGGCCAACGTTTTTCTGATCCCACCACATCAATAGTTTTGTTAATTTTGTTGATATGGGTGAAGCCACTTGTTGTGGTGCTGCTCTACTAGTATTTCGTCTCCGTCACACAGCTCCAGTGTAGAGGTCTATTTTGTTGGTTGTGATGTTAAAAGCTGATATGCACCACACAATGGCCTTGTCAGTATCCAGGGATAGTTCACGGATGCAGATGTCCATGCCACAACTCAACAGAATCTGACACTTTGTCATGGGGCTTCAGATTATTTGCTGCCATCCCATTGAGGATCAGAGGCTATTCCAGTTCGGTGGTCTTCTCCATGGCAAACTCTCAGGAGTAATGTCAAGGAATAGCCACAGCCTACCGAGACCGTTTGATTGAACAAATGAAGGGTTTTACCTTGCCACAAGGATCAAGTGAGACCCTTTCTCATGAAAGACCCTCCTCAATTGAGAAAGTGCCATCCAATTGGTGGTCAATTGCCCAAATTTGCAAAGAGAGTTGGATAGGCACTAATTTTGAAGCGTAAGTTGAGTGTTGCTAGACTGATCACCTTATTGCAAGCAGTACAGGGTATTCTGTTGGACTTTTGTGATCTGCAAGAAATGAGAGAAGAAGCGCACTGTGCACAGGGGCGCACCTCAGGTTATGAATCTGCTCATCAGTGATCCTTCCCACTATCCCTCAGCTGTGATGATACATTGGTCATATCTGCTGAAGGAAAGCTCCATCATTACATTTACCCATACCAGTACCCATGATAGCCCGGTGTAGCTCTTTCGTGAAAGTTTGTTTCAGGTTTGAAATCAGCTGTGATTCTACATCAGATTCACTTGCTGAGGCTCTACTGGGAACTGTTCCTTCTAGGTCATCCGCTTGCCACGATTTGGATCTCCAACATATTTCAGTATTGTAGAAGCCACACCTGATTGAACGAGGGCTCT
>JASZXU010000113.1:0-37784 GCA_035521515.1 Phenoliferia sp. Uapishka_3
GGTCACCGATTGGATGCGGGGGCAGGCGAATGGCAGTGGAGGCGGCGGGGCGGCGTTTCCTGGACAGGGTCAGCCACAAGGGGCAATGGGTGGGCAGCAGTTGGCAGAGAATCAGCAACAGCAGCTGCTGTTGGCGCAACGGCAGCACATGGTGAGCTTGGAGAATGGCGAGGCGCGCGAGCGGAGAGCGATTGGATGAATGGGGTGCTGATTACTTCGCTTGATGTAGCTACAGCAACAAGCTCAACAACAGAAAGCTCAGCAACTACAGCAGCAGCAAGCCCAACAGCAGCAACAACATCCTCCGTTGGCTCCGCATCAAGTGAGCTCTTTCGCTTGCCACTCGCTCGCACCCCTTCCCCGCTTCACTTCTCCACTTCTTCCCCTTTACTCCAATTTGGGAACCTCGGACTAGCTTTTAGCTTGCACAGACGATTGAGCCGCCACATGCGACTCAGGTCCCGACGAGAGCAGTCCTGATAAATTGCTATACTGTGATTTACGAACGCCTTCCTCCACTTCCGCCCACAATCCTCGCCAGGTGGCCACCGAACACCATCCTTACTGACATCAAACTCTTAACAATAGCAATCTTCGATCGACGCATTAATCCACCGACTGTTTCCTCCCCATTTCTCGCAACCAGGCCATATCAACATGGCCGGCGCTCTAGCCCATCTTCAAAACACGCTCTTCCCTCCGCAAAACGGTCCAGGGAATCAAAACTCGAATCCGATGCTGAGTCAGGTTTTGAGTCTGGCACAGGCGCAAAGACTGAGTCCGGATCAGATGGCTTTGTTGAGGACCGCTGTCGCGAGTCGAAATCCAGGTAAGTTTCGTCGCGCACCTTCCACCCCATTGGACGGAAAAAAAACGGTCTGTTCTTACACATCACTATTTACAGCCCCTCCCCAACCAGCCCCTCCACCACCTCAGCCTTCGTACCCTCCTCTCCCTCAGCCCATTCCGCTCCCTTCTCAGAATCCAAATCCTTCCATCTCAGCTCTTCCACCTCCGCCGCCTCCCGGATCTTCCTCAACTTCTGAGGCTCAGCACCGGGTCCTAACTCTCCAACACCGCGTCGCTTCCATCGAATCCCTCCTAAAACGACCCGACCTCCAAGGTGAGAATCGCGCGACCGCCCAAGCCGAACTCAAAGCTAGCCAAGCGAAGCTCCACAATGTCGTGAAAAGCTTTTTGGCGGCTCAAAGTCAAGCTGGGGCGCTGGGAGCTGGAGCGGGAGTCAATGGGTCCGCGGAAGCTTTGCAGCAAGCTCAACGGGTGGCGATGGCGCAGAGAGAAATCGAAATCCAGAGACAGCGAGCGGCATCGGGAGGAATGCAGCAGGGTCAAAGTCAACAAGGCCAAGCTCAAGGATTGCAAGCCCAACAAGCTCAACAACAAGCTGCCTTTCTTCGTCAACAACAACTTCAAGCTCAACAACAGCAACAACAGCAACTTCAGCTCCAAAACCAACAGCTCTTGAACCAACAGCAACTCCAAAACCAACAACTTCTTCAGAATCAACAAAACCAATCTCGTCCAAACACTGGCGGACCTCCAGTCCCTCTGCCTCTTCCCCTCCCCCTGCCTCTCCCACTCTCCAACTCCTCTCTCCTCCAATCCCAAAACTCTCAACAAAAGAAACTCCTCCCCCAACACAACTCTTCCGCAATTCCCAAACCAAACCCTTCTCTCGCTCCACCTCCGCATCCACACCCTCATCCTCCTCCTCCAATTCCTACGTCCTTATCAATGCCACCCGCCGTAGCGGAATCTTTCCCTGCTCCTCGACCGACTCTTAATTCAGGTCTGGCGAATTCTCCGGCGGTCAGTACGCCGGCTATAGTGAGACATCCGGGTTTGGGGGAGGCGAGTGTGAGAGAGGCGCTGGGCGGGAGAGGGATGGGAGGTGGAGTTGGGGCGAATGGTGTCAAGGTTGAGGGGAAAGTGGGAGGAGGAGAAGAGGGGAAGAGAACTTTGGGGAAGAGGAGGATCAGAGAATTGGTCGAGGATGTGGATCCGGAGGAGAAATTGGAACCGGAGGTTGAAGATGTGAGTTTCTCCGGTCTGTACAACCTAGAGGAAGAGCGCATACTGATGAGATTTCTGGGTGACAGTTGTTACTGGATATTGCGGATGAATTCATAGATTCTGTGACGAGATTCGCGTGCCAGCTGGCGAAGCACAGGAAGAGCGATAGATTGGAGGCGAAAGATTTGGCGCTGCATCTAGATAGAAGCTATAATATGAAGAGTGAGTAGTTCCTTATTCTTTCTTCCGGATAAGGCAAGGGCTGAAGATTCCCGAACCTAATAGTACCAGGATTCGGACCGGAGGAAACCAGGACTTCTCGTGAGTTGAGCCATCCTTTTGTTTTTTACTTTCAGGTTGACTGAAGATCTGGTGTTGGATTTAGATGCGAGGAGAACGAACTTGCCACCTGGATACCAAGGACGGCTAGCGGCTGTCCGAGAAGCGAAAGGGAGGTAGAACGGGTGACTAAGATCTATCTAGCGTTGGAGTCTGTTTGAATTTAGGGTGAAGTAGGAACCGAAGCATGTGGTAAACTATTGTATCAATGCAGCAACTCTGAAATACTGTTCAAGAGTGAGTGGTCTATTCAACGTTCGATTCCCGTTAACCATGTCCTCTCAACGCGCGCTCCTCATCTCGCTGGTTCACTTAGACCATCCCATAGTCTGCCGCCACATCTGCCGCCTATCAGTCCTCACCATCGCTCGCTTTGGGCCTGCCCGATCGATTGGAGGCGGAACTGGTTTGAAGTGCGGGAGACAGGCGAGCCTGCTCTGGCGCAGGCGTAGGTGCCGTCGTACGTCGGAGAGCTCGGATTGCTGGGTGGATAGGTGGATATAAGGGGCTTTAAAATTGATTTGAATAACGTAAGGTCGCTTCTGCGTTGCAATTAGGTCCGTCCAAAGCGCTTTCACAGTACATTTGAAATCCTTTCGTTCTTCGTCCCGAGAATCTCGTTTCAATGACTCCACTCGATCCTTCGAGCCATTGACGTCCATCACCCGAAGAAGCTACCTATTCTGGCCTATTTGCCGCTCAATCCTGTACTCAAGACTGCAGAACGACGTTATGATTCAAAGACGAAGAGATTATATAGGCGCAGTTGAACGAGAAGAAGACGATTGTAGCCACGAAGCGAAGCGCAAAAAGTTGAGTGTTTGACAAAACATTTCAAAAAAGCTACACAAGGTAGGGATCCCCAGGTCTGTTCGCAGGGGGAGGAGGGTGGGTGTCATCTCGTCTTTCACTGCGAGAGCTACTGGATCGGAGGAAAGGAAAGGGAATCCTGCGTTCGCTTTCGTGGCTACTAGTCAGGGGCGAAGGGAGGGGAGCGAACAGACCTGGGCACTCCAACGTTCGCTTTCGTGGCTACTAGCTTGGAGCGAGGGAGAGAGAAACTACATATACTGAAGCCTCAAAGAAGACCGTGACTGAAGCGAACGTGGTCAGTGGATATCTTGGGGACAGAAATGTTAAATGTGTACCGGAAGATTTTCCACCACTGACTGAAAGTAAACGCCGCCGGATAACGAACCAGAAGTCTGGTGAAGGGGGAGATCAGGCTTAGTCTCAAGGCGAGAGGGATCTGTGTGATCGAAAAGGTCAGCTGAGGCACTCAAAGGTCCGAGAGTTGGCAACGCTGACGTACGTTGATGGGAGGGCGCCAACTAGGAACATCGATCACGTGTAGACAAGACAGAAGGAGAAGCCGAGAACGTAGGAGAAGGCTCTCCACAACTTCAGGAAGTCAGCGTGCAGAAGCACCTGCGAAAGGTGGATGATGTTGTAATCTGCTGATGGCGTCAAGGACTGCTTGACGGGATCGTGGTCAGTACAGAGCGGAGAAGTGCGGAAGGGAATGAAGTAGGAAACGTACTAGAGGATTCTTCGCTAAGACGAAATGATAGGGCCAGGTGTTCGACATGGTTGCTGAGGGGAGGGGGGGAGTGGCGAATCCGAGTTGAGGCAGAAGGCGAAGTGTGATGTGTGCGGGGAGAGGGGGGAGTGGCAAGAGGTCGGAATCTATATCCCACAATTTGTCATGTGGTGTACCAAATCTATTCACTTAAGTTCTTTGACCCACCTGAGCGGAAAAGCAACTGGGCTCCCGACGTCGAATCCGGGTAAGACATGGAAACGGCAGGGAAAGGGTGACGCCGTGTTGCAGCTGGAGAATGATGAGGCAAGGTGTAGCCAGATTTAAGCATTTGATTTGTGACTGAACGCTCATGGTTGGAGGTGGATTTTAAGCACTATTCCCCTAGCGCTGACAGTACTCTTGATACTCCGATTCTCGCAGGCGGTGGCGAATGCGTCGCACAGACGTATCTCGGCCTCGGAGACTGTATGCTGATGGAGTCGGATGCATCTTCCAGTGTCAGCTCTTGCA
Source organism: Phenoliferia sp. Uapishka_3 (assembly GCA_035521515.1). Classification (NCBI taxonomy): domain Eukaryota; kingdom Fungi; phylum Basidiomycota; class Microbotryomycetes; order Kriegeriales; family Kriegeriaceae; genus Phenoliferia; species Phenoliferia sp. Uapishka_3. The sequence goes on from JASZXU010000113.1 coordinate 4,427, forward strand.
ACAAAATGCTCCCCGAACCAAATGCACCCACAATATGACTCAAACCGGTCTGGACCAGCGGACTCACGAGCCCCAACAATGATTTCCTGATTTTCCTCAGCCTCCGCGTCATGATCAGAAGCTGACTTCGTGCGTCACGACGACAGATAAGGGTTGTTGCCAATTTCAAATTGGTTGCGGGAATTCAGCAGCTGACCATCCGCTTCCCCTCCTTGTCTTCACTCCCCACTTCTCACTCACTCATATCGTCTCTCAAAATTTCACCTTCCCCTCCCTCTCTCGCTCACTGGCTCAATCCCACATCGTCTCACCCATCATGCCATTACCTTTTTGGTATCCTGCTCACGGCCGATGAAAGAACCGGTGAGAGTCTCCTTCCCTTCAGCGTGTGCGCCTTTCACTGACGACAACTCACTCACCGTCAGGCGGGGTACAGTGCTGTTTGACCTCGGTTCTTGAAGGTCTCACTCTTACTTAGTGTTCTGTTCGATTCCCCAGAATCTCTCACTTTCCACCTCTTCCCCTCGCGACATGTGGTCGGTGTCGCCAGTTGGCAGTGGGCGCTCTCCCCCCAATGTGCGTCAGCGGGGCCTACTCTCGGACCCTTTGAACGCCTCAGCTGACGTTTGCGATGATGCAGATCTCTCTCTCATTCGAGACCGAGCCTAATCACCATTCTAGCAGACTCGAAGTTGGTCCTCTGGCAGTGTTTCACTTCCAGTCACCAGTGGTGGAAAGTCTTTCGGTACGCCCTTGATGATTCTGTCCCCGAGATCTCCACTGACCACGTTCGCTTTAGGTACAGACTTTTTTGAGGCTTCAGTATATTTTCTCTCCCCCTCGCTCCAATGTAGCCTCAAAAGCGAACGTTGGAGTGCCCAGGTCTGTTCGCTCCCCCTCCCTTCGCCCCTGACTAGTAGCCACGAAAGCGAACGCAGGATTCCTCCTCCTTTCCTCCGATCTAGTAGCTCTCGCAGTGAACGACGAGATGACACCCACCTTCCTCCCCCTGCGAACAAACCTGAGGTTCCCCACCTTGTGTAGCTTATTTGCAATGTTCGTCACACATTCAAGCTTTGGCGCCTTGCCTCGAGAGCCACGATTGTCTTCTTCTCATTCAACTGCACTCTCATCTTCTTGTCACTTTTGATTCAATACGTTGTTGTTCAGTCTTGAGTTTTGGTATCAGCAAACAGAGCAAAAAGGTAGCTTGTTTTGGGGTGATGAGTAGCGATGGCTGGAAGAATCGAGTGAAGTCATTGAAACAGTAACCTCAACACGAAGAATCCAAGGATTTAGATGTACTTTGAAGACTTGAATCTGGTAGGAAATTTCATGTTAGAGACGTACGGAAAACATTTCTATAGGAGACACGCCAGCCGAAACTTCAAGGCCATGACTTCCTCACAGGCATACACACTCCTCTCACAGGCGCAGGAATTGGCATGGGGTACTGAGTTAATTGACAATTTTCAGATCTAGGCTTCAGCGGTGAACGTATAGCAAGAAATCAGACGTTCTGTGAAAAGCAGAAGACGAGGCTCAGTAAAAATTGCTTGGGAGCTGGAATGGTCTGACTGACTAAAGTCCGGCGGCGGCGTCCTTGTTGGCGACAAAGACAAGGAGGTCCACAACACGGCGGGAGTATCCCCACTCGTCTGTAATTGTTCTCTTTGGTCAGCGTTATCCTCAAGTCGTGAAGGGCTTCAACTGCGGCTTACTGTCGTACCAAGCCTGAATCGCGGGGAAGAGAAGGATCAGTATGTAGCCAACGCGGGTTTAAGGTACCAAGACATACGACAAGCTTGACGAAGCTAGCAATATTGATGGTCAGCTAGAGCCTTCGAATCAAAGGATGGAGGCACTTACTTGGCGTTAAGGGCGATACCGGCAGCGGCGTCGAAGGTGGAGGAGGCGCTGGATCCAACAAAGTCGGTGGAGACAACGGCATCCTCGGTGTCTACAATGCAAAACTATTAGCAATAGTAATAGATTATAAAGCTCAAATGGCGTACAGTCAAGGATTCCCTTGAGGTAGGTCTCGGAGGCCTCCTGCGAAGTTTTTTGAGGGGCGCATCAGTCCTTGTGCACTCCCCGGTGTTCCGAAATCTCATACCTTCATGGCAGCCTTGATCTCATCGTAAGAAGCGGACTTCTCAATGCGAGCAGTAAGGTCGACAACGGAGACGTCGGAGCTGTGGAAAATTGTCAGTTCAGTTATCACCAACTAATCAGGTCGGGCTCTGAGACGTACGTTGGGACACGGAAAGCCATTCCAGTGAGCTTGCCTACATTTAAAAAATCTTGAGCTTAGTATGATTGAGCTTCACCCGGACCGAAGTTTCTCTTACCGTTGAGAGAGGGGATGACCTTTCCGACAGCCTTCGCGGCTCCAGTGCTGGATGGGATGATGTTGGCGGCAGCACCACGTCCTCCACGCCAGTCCTTGGAGGAAGGACCATCGACGGTCTTCTGGGTGGCACTTTTCAAGCGATGGAGAAGTCAGCTCAAGATCGGGTAGTGCGAAAGCCTGTCTACGAACGTGGTGGCGTGGACTAAGAACGTGCGAAGTCAGCAAAAGTGGTCGCAGAAATGCAAGTTTTACTTGAGATCCTTACCAGTGGTCATGAGAGCCTCAATAATGGTGAATTTGTCGTGGAGAACCTTGGCGAGGGGAGCGAGGCAGTTGGTGGTGCAGGAAGCGTTGGAGATGACCTTGTCGGCGGGATCGTACTTGTCAAGGTTGACACCTGCAAAGATCAAAAGCAGACAAGAAAAAAAGAAGGGGAATCAGCTCTCAATGTCCCAATGAAATCTGGAGAAGTACGTACCGACAACGAGCATGGGAGCATCAGCGGAAGGAGCAGAGATGACGACCTTCTTAGCTCCACCCTGGAGGTGAAGTCCAGCCTTCTCCTTAGTGGTGAAGACACCAGTGGACTCGACAATGTAGTCGGCTCCGGCCTTGCCCCAGGGGATGGAGGCGGGCTCGCGCTCATTGAAGACGGCGATGGAGTGGCCGTTGATAACAAGGTGTCCATCCTTGGCCTCGACAGTTCCGTCGAAGCGACCGTGGGTAGAGTCGTACTTGAACATGTAGACCTGAAATTTTGGAGTAAGATTATTTGTCTTAAAAGCTGGACATGACGCCGAAATATCCTCACCATGTAGGCGAGGTCGATGAAGGGGTCGCTGGAGAGAAATTGCGTGAATACATGGGCCCCATTATACCTTCTAAATCCCGATAGACTTGTATGGGATTGAGAACTCACTTGATGGCGACAACGGAGACTTCGTTGTGGATCTGAGCATACCCAACAAATCAGCTTGGCCCTCGTACTCCATCGATTACGAGAGAAGCGCGCACCAAGGCGTTACGGAGAACGATACGTCCGATACGTCCTGTTTGTAGAGAAAGTTAGGTAAGGTGAAGCGAGACAAGGCGAGCATGCAGGTGTACCGAAGCCGCTGCGAGGAGGGAGTCCTGTCAGCCGAAGTGGCCTCGCGAGCAGTACGTGACCATTGGACGACTTACTTGATTCCGACAGAGATTGCCATGATGTCTGTTGTTTGTGGAGTTGTTGTGGTGAGTGTTGGATGAGCGAGGTGATGGAGGAGAACAAGAGCAACCAGACCGAGCTTTAAACACCTCGGAACAACAGGGGTCGAAACGTGTGAGGAGAGAAAGATATCGATCAACCGCAGGATCTCAGTCATTCTTGATTCGGTCTCATGGATTCGGTCGATTGGACGACTTCGGCTTCAGTTTGATCCATCAACTTCGACTGGCACCTGAGGGAACCCAAGAGACGTTGTTGCCATAGCATATCGCTTGGCGTTCTGGCGTTCGGCGACTGTCGACTGTCACGACGCTCGCGGTGAGCGATTATCGGACCACCACGCCAAATACTCGGGGAAAGCTTATGCTGGCAAGGAAAAAGGAGGGGCTGATGCGGCAATCAAAGAGAGGGTAGAGAGAGGGTCAGGATGGGATCGAAGCTGACGCTTTGGCGGCCGGCTTCGCTACAGCACCCACTTCGCCTGCTGCCAGCTACGTCGGAGAGTAGCGAGTCGGGAGCGATTACAGAGAATATAGTCATTACTTGAGCTTAAGTGTCGAGCATGATTGTAAAGGCGGAGGGGACGGCGTTCCTTGCACTTACTTCCCAGACGAAGGTCAAGCGGCGACGTCGCAGGCCTGAACGCCACGAAGGTGGTTCGCCAGTATCGCTCACCTCCGTTGATCAACGAAATAACTTGCAGGCAAGGCAACTGAGAAGTGTTCCCAGCACCTCAAGCTTTCACGTCGGTAAAGCAAACGCCACCACCATTCAGCTTTACGCCCCTACGATGAGAGTTCGCCGGAGAGGATGCGATTCGGATCGTCTGAGAGGTTTCAAAGACAAGGTAGCATTTCAAGCAAAGCTGGTATCGATGTAGGAGCAAAAAGCGAAGTTGGTCATGCGTTCTCAGGTTGAAGCCAAGTCGGCGGGCGAGCTTCTGGTTCACTCGACCGCCCAAGGGTCGTCAAGATCTTCACGTTGAAAGGTCAAAAATCAAGTTGAGTTGAGGAATGTGTCGAGAGGGAAGAGCACTCACCGACACTGTCATCGTGAATCAACTCGATGCCTGTCGCGTCGCAGTAGCCATAGACCTCCTCGAAAGCGTCTTCCATTCCCTCCCAATACTGGCAAAGGACTTCCAGAACAACAAGATCATCCGGAAATCCCCCATGATCCTGCATTAGGTATGCTGCATCCTTATAAGATTGAACGGATACAAGTTCGACAGTCGAGGGTATGTCCATGACCTCGGGTCTCAGCCCCGCTCCGAGTCCACGTACATGTCCCCACACACGACCCAGTTTCAATTCCTCCAGCGAGCCGCATGATCTTAGTTCCTGGTTGAACTCGCCAGGTGTCTCGTAGAATTTAACCGAGGTTTCCAGTCTTTTTAGTCCTGGACCCAAGAGGGTGAAAAGATCCTTCGCCACATCCCCTCCAGTTGTGCGGGTCTCCTGGGCACACAATGTCAACTCTCGGACTCCGGCGATAGATGTCGATGTGAGGAAAGTGAGAATAGTGGATGTGGATTTTTTCCCGATGAGACTGAGCTTCGTAAGTGGAAGCTGAAGAGGAGGGAGAGTGCTGGGACGGTCATCTTCGAAGGCGGCAAAGTCGAGTTCATTGAGGTTTGGCGTAGATGATACAAGAGTATACATAGTTGTAGGGGTGATGTGGTGTCCAGCGTCGACACCGGATCCGAATGCGAGGGAAGTGAGGTTGCTCAGTGACGCCCCAACGGAGAGTAGTGTCGCGTCGAAATTCCAGTGCTCGAGGAATGGACAAGACTTCGGTCGGATTATCAGATGCTGCATTTTCGGGAGTTCGGCGAAAAGAGCGAGGAGGTGGTCGAGCGTGACGGTCTTTTCTTCGTGGGGTGCTGGGGTGCCGGTCCACGAGAGAACGAGGATGTTCACGAAAGCTCGCAGCCCTTCCTTGAAGAAAGGGGAAGCCAAAAGTCCTTCTATTTGCGATACGGAGGTGGCATCCATCGCGCATCCTATCATACGTCGCTGTGATACAGCACGCCACGCTTTGGAGACCAACGATGTCGACCCGAGTGCCTCGACGTTCGTTTGTGGATCCTTTTTGTTGTAAGGCTCGATGAGGTTCTCCAAAATTTGGTCGAGAATCTCATTAGGGAATGTTATGGTCTTGCGAAATATCTGATCGGGACCACTCTGCTTGGCGGGTGTCGGTGGAGGTGAAGGGTTTGGCGCAATCTGAGCCACTCCGAAAGGCTTTAGCTACGCCTTTGATTTGCGAATCACAGCAACATCTTACCATCGTATTCTGAAGGGTCTGTAGGAGGTCACTTGCGGGTTACGAGAGCGCGAATTTGAGTGCGAAAGCGTACCTCGGGGCTCAGCAAACCCTCGTTGGGCGCCAGATTTGCGAGTGCAGGTGCATCACTACCAACCTAGACCAAGACATGTGAGGTCATCAAAGCTTCCTAAAGCGTTTCCTCTTAATCGACGGACGATGAGCGAGTGACTAGTACCCAGGTCCTATGTCTGAGTCAGCACCACCAGCCTTACTCGCACGCTGCGACCAAAGAGAGACTAACGAGGATCCAGGCTCGTCCGTACTCCGAGTCTCTCCTTGAGCGTTCGTTTTATCTTCTGCATCGTGGAGTGCGTTGGCATGGCCGTCCATCTCTGGTCGGTGGTTCGGGTCGATGCTCTGCATTAATGGGCGGAGCGAGTAAGTAGTGGACTCGGTACGAGAAAAAGAGTGCTCACAGTAGCGAAGGGACGCTTAGCTGTCGAGCTCTGAGCGAGGTAGCAACGTCGAGGGGGAGGAGGGGTGCAACGTCAGTTTGATGAAGTCAGAGCGCCCGATGACCTCGGAGTGGACATCATCTTCTGGCGAGGGCTGCAAAGTTCTCGTGAAAACTAAGGCTACAGTTTACAAGTAAGTGTCTGTCTCTAAACTTGAATCCTCAACCTGGACCAGAGGCTGCATCTATCCAAGTCCCCTTCGCGATGAGCGCGGTTGCCGCCTTCGTAAAGTCGCCACTGGCACCGTCTGACTGGTATGCGAGCCTGTACCAGAAAAGAAGATTAGACTGTTGGTTCCAATAAGCTCTTTCGTGTAGAACCAGCTGGAATCTCACCTGAAGTAATGTGGCAACGTGCGGTCCAGCGACGCGATGCTGAGATTTGTCGCTGTTCCGGTCCAAGCAAGCACATCATCCACGATGACAGCGAATCCATCCCAGCTTCCCGCGATATCAACCGGGATACTGCTCCAATAAATGGAAGCTTGATCGATAGTGAAGTTGGTCGCTGACGTGATGAAAACGGGTAGCGGGGAGCCAGTCGAGCCGTCACCGACGAGCGACGCGGGCGTCTGCAGGATGCTATCGAAGCCCCAGCGAGCCGCTCCGTCGAGAAACATGCCGAGGAGGAATCCTTGGAATAAGGCACTCGGGCGAGTGACGAAAGCGCATCCGGGCATGAGCACCATCCTGCAAATATTTCAGCCTTATGCCCATATTAGTGTGAAAAGTCTCTAACTCACGCTGCAATATAGTGGTGTAGACGAAAGGAAAGGCCAGGCAGAGCGCAGAGGATGCCAAGGATAACGCCACCGACGATGTACCTGCTCCGTTGAGGTCAGTACTCAAGTCACACAAAGCAGAAGGCGCCCCACCATTTCAAGTAAAAGAACAGCCACCCTGTACGTCGAATAACGCGGAGCTGGTTCAAGATAACGAGGAAGAGGAAAATGGCGAGGCAGATGACCGCGACGAGACCTCCAGGCTGCTGCTTGATATCATGCGGCGTGAGTCGATCAATCGGGATCCACGCCAGGGTAACCTAATTCGTCCATCAGTGAGGCCAGATTGTATGAGAAGAATGAACCGAGCTCACATTGATGAGAAGTCCAACCCAAAATCCACCAAGGTACCAAATCGTTCGCTCGATGATAGCACCGTCGAAAGCAGAGACCACCCAGCGCCAGCTGTGACGCCAGAACGCAAGACCGACAAAGATGCTTGGCAAGAAGTATTTGAAACCTGTGGCAATATCGGCTGCAGGGGATCGAAAAATCAGTCTAACATTCCCCGATTATGGAAGAGGTCATACGAGGTGTCGCGGAGGGATCCGAGACCAAGACAACATGCCTGTACAATATGAATGAGTTCGGAAGCACCGAAAAATGTCCACGCCGGCAGGGGTATACTTACCAGAATCCTCCAAGGAATAATGTCCAGAAAAAGACGGCAGCCTCTGGTCTATTTGGTGACAGGGAAAAATGGTGAGCCGGTATCGCACTCCTTCCTGAGAGGTTTAAATACGCACCGAATGATGAAGCTGAACACTACGCTCATAGCGACGTTGAACCCCAGAATATCATCCCGCAAGTCTTTGCAGTCGGCTTGACTGACGCCCTCGACGAAGCGATAGCTACTCGGGAAGACGCTGTCAAAGCCGACGCTTGCAACCCCGTTTTTTGTCCCACCAACAAAGCCTGTGAACTCGCCAATCCTTTCCAGCTTGCCGCACCCTCCAACTTTGTTTCCGAAAAGTCCGCGCTGAATTGCGGCAGGGCAGATCCACGAGTCCGCTCTGGATTCCGATATCAGATCAGCTTAACGCCGGGTACACTGCTTTCCGACCTTTACTTACCGATAAGTCATAAGGTCGTCCAATCCTCCAACGACTAACGGTTGGTAGATGACCTCTTGCGAACCGACTGCGCGGTTGTTAAGCAGCTTGACGTCCAAAGTCTGTGCCGGACATCGAAAAATGAGGCTTGAGCCTGAGAAGGGCGTACAGAAGGTGCCATTCAATCCACACGAGTCGTCCTTGTCCCAAAACGAGTCCGTCGCACCAACCCAGTTGGGTGCGCCTTGGCTCGTGGACGAGTTGAAGTAGGACGACCTGACCAGGAAGATGAATCCTAGTAGCCAGGCGAGAAGAAAGGTCGGCACGAGGAAATGTCGAACGAGGTGTAGTGGGCGTAGTTGGCGCGAAAAGAAGACTTCAGTTCGCCAGAGGAAGGGCTTTATGCTCGTCTCGACGACGGGTGGGGATGGTCCGGAGGCGTAGGTGACGGCTTTTGAGATGCGTGGATGAGCATGGAGGAACGAGTCCCAGCCGTTTGCGAGGTGAATGCGAGCTCGACGCTGGAAGGAGGTGATGTCGTCGTCTGGAGCGGCCTCGCGATGAGGCGCCACCTTTCCTCGCATGTCGTGGCCCTCCGCCGACTCAATCTCCGCCAAGTGAACGCTTCCAGTGTCCTTTTGGGTACTGTCTGTCGACTCGCCTGTAAATCCACGACTTCGGCGCAGGGGCGACTCCGAAAGGCCGAGCTCTGCGTCGATGTCGTCCAGTCGGTTTACTGCGGCGGAACGCTCGTCCCTCTCCATCTCCATCTCTTATCTTGATGGACGCTTCCTCGCCTTGGTATGAGCAAGAACGAGGACGACCTGCTGAGAAAGTACTGGTGGTGGTACGACGGGCCTTGGCGTTGGTAGCCTCCAAGCGGACAGCCTGCGGATCTCGGCCTTGCCGGCCGCATTCAGCGAGGCGTTGAAGATGGTCAGAAGGAAGCAAAACTGAAGTGACTCTACTTGCTACGCCATGCTCCTTTTTTTTTCTCCTTCATCAGCTACTTTGAATATCAACCTGGCCGGACTCTTTTCTTCGAACAATAAACTGAGTGGGGCTCAAACCGTCGCGACGGCTGCGAAGCTCATAGAGAAGTCGGAAGCTTGATGTTCATTCCTTTGATTCTCACTAAATACGTAGGGTTAACGTGTCCGGCCCGAAAATTTGCCTACCTTTGAAATTGTCAAGACGGACAGCGACGGCGATGGGATCTTCTTGGAGCCTTCGGCGGAAGCTCATGATCCGACAAAACAGTACTTCCATTATCCATACACCATAAATCAATCAAAACACTCTACCATTCCCACCGCCAACCACCTATTTCCAAGCGCTCAAATCGCCCCTCGTCCCCAGGGCGCCACTGACCGGCAGCTCGCCCACTCCAACATTCTTGTCCTCCTCTCCCGATACCCAACGATCCATAGTCCTCGTAACCCAAGGTTTGTCTTGCGCCACTTCGCCTTCTCCGAGTCCAACATTCAGGAAAGCAGAGGAGAGGGAGGCTGAGGGGTCGGCGCGACGGCGGGAAAGAACGGAGAGAGTGAGGGAAGTGAAGTAGGTTCCCAAGAAAAGTGCGATGAAACTACGGAGCAAATAGTTTGAATAAATGACGAGGTAAAAGGACAAAAAGAAGCCGGGCTCACACAGCATAAATTATAGTGACGCCACCAGGACGAGTCCTTCCTTGATACTCTCCGAATCCGAGCCAGATTTGCACAAACGCCAACACAATCGTGGAGATTCCAACGATCATGTGGGCGATGTTGTACCAAGGCCGAGTTTTGGCAGCGAGATCGCGAGTCTTGTGCGACCAATATCCACCCATAACCTGGGCGAGGACGAGGAAGAGGATCGTGAAGCCGACAAACTAATTTCGGGTAAAATGTGAGTTCGGTGTTTAGCGGATCCTGGAAGGCAAATCTGGGGCTTACTTTGTGTGCCGTGAATTCGGTATCGTAACCAAGGTAGGAGGCGAGCATGCCAAGCGCCGCGATGAGGAAAGTACCGGGGACGACGACGTAGCCCTAGCGGAACACAAAATCAATGACTCTTTTAAAGAGCAAGCCTCAAGATAGAATACGACTTACCTGCATACCCGAGTGAACCTTGAACCATTTCGACCATCCTCTCCCAAGTCTGCCCACAATCACCGCGGCAGGCGCGACAAGTAACCAGATGAACATCGCGACCGCAGCTGTCAGATCCACATCAGTCTCACCGTGATGTAATAAATCTCACAAAAGGCTCACCGTGAGACAGAACGACCAAATCATACTTTGTCCACTCCCTCGACTCGTCCACCTCTTCTCCAGCATTAAACACCACACTCAAATCAACTTTCTCACTCCCAAACATTCCAGCATCGTGCATTCCGAATCTGCTGTCAACATCCGTACTCTCTGGCCTGCCGTCCGAGTACGCCCAGATAATGCCTTGCTTGTCTTCCGCGGAGTTTGAAATGTTGAGGCCCGAAGTCGACGAAGGGTCGAACAAAGTTTGAGCGAGGGGAAGCGAGAGAGGTCGAATGAAAGAAATTGTTGTGTAGTCCTCTGTGTTATCGCCAATTTCGAGAGTGCCAGTCGAAGAAAGCTCATTGACGACCTCAAAGCTCGCCGTTTCTTCCCGCTCGACTTCCTCGTCCTCCGAAGCAGGCCCTTCCCAGATGGTGGGCATCCTGTATCCGTCCGCTCCTCTCTCGCTAATCACCCATTCTCCAGTCTCCTCATCTGGCCACAGCACCACAATTGCGCTATCCATCATGCTCGTCCCGAAACCCATGCCCAACCAACCGATTGCGCTGACTGTTTTCGAAACATTGAAAGTAACGAGCGCGTGCGTCGTGTTGGTGAGAACGGTAAGCGTAAATGGACCGGTGAGGTCAAGAGTTTGACCGAGGATTGTGGGGGAGACGGAGGTTTCGCCTGTTGATTCGGCGGGGTGGGTGAGGTAGGAGGTGAGAGCGGAAGGCTGAGTCACGTTCTGTGCGGCGGAGAGGATGGGAAGGGCGATCAAAAGGAGTGGAAGGAGCATCGCAGCAGATGCGAGGCTGGGGATGGCAAGGTCAGCGTCAGAACGACAGAGTTGCGGAAGTGAAGGAGGGAAAAGCCAAGCCCCGTGGAAAGAGTCTAGGAACCTGTACTTCCTTATCGAAGCAACTTTCCGTCCAACGTCCCACTGTGCGACCACAGTGACTCAAGGCGATCACACTTCCGAGACCAGCGGGTTCGGGAGTGCGGCCCAGCCTTGCGGGTCCAGCACCGCAGCTGCTCAATTCCTCGAGCACGGAGCGAAGCGGATAAGGAACTCAGTACTCACAGGTGCCTCTGAGGTGGTTGTTTGTGTTCGCCGTCGTGGCAAGATGAAAAGGAGTGCGTCGAAAAAACGAGACGTGAACGTCCGCGCGGAAGACGCGATGGAGATCTGAAACAATAATTTGATTTACGAAACTATTCCCGCTGCACCCCATCGAATTCAGCGACAGTTCAGATCCAAAGCTCTTTGACTCCCGTAGATGGTATCGTAGGTGTCAACAAGGAGAGAGCCTGGGTCCTCGAGGATTTAGGTTGAACGTTGGCAGTGGTGTTTGGCAGGCATGAAAGAAGGTCGACGATGTTCGGAATCGAGAGCTCTGTGGATACTAGTACAATGTAGATCCAAAGTGAGAGATTTGGGCAATCAAAGCATGTGTAGTTCCAAAGACCTAAATCGGCAAAAGTAAGGGAAAGAGAAGGTTCAGGGATGAAAAGTTGGGCCGGATCTCCGCATTCGGCCGAGATTCAAGGTGACTCTCAATGACTCTGCCTCATGAGCATTCGCCTCTTGCTAGACCCAACATTGGGAAATGATGGCAGCTCCGTCTGGCTCTCTCGTGTACCTCTCTCCCTTCAATCCCTCAAATCCTACGCATATCAACGAGCTCAGTCGCCAGCGAATTGTGCGTCCTCGTTCTCTCTCGGTAGACTAGTTGACTCACCGACATCCTCACAGCTCTGTGGTTGGGGACTCTCTTCGATTCCATCATGGTGCGAGCAAACACGCCTGGGTCTCAAGGTCAGCATGCCACTCTCAATGTCACGCAACCGCTGTTCCTTATCTTACTGCCCCACAGGCAATTTTCTGGATCCTCCCGCACACTCCAACATTATTCGATCTTCCAGCAGAAGAGATCTCGAGTCGATTGATCGACGGTGCCGCTCCACCACCGGAGCAAGACCCTGAGTTCCGGCCACTTGGCCACATTGCGCTGGATTGGGTTAGCGAGGATAGGGATGAGGAGGTGGCGTTCAAAAAAGGTGGTGGTGGTGGGAATGTGTGCTTGGCAACTTTCTATGTGCTGAAGAGTGCGCAAGGGCGGGGTATAGGCGGGTGAGCTGTCGTCTCACGTCTGCAGCCGCGGACAGCTTTAGTCACTCACGAATCACTATTCATCTAGCGAAGCCATCTCTCACCTTTCACAAATTGCGGCCTCACCGCCATACTCGGCCGATTACCTCACTCTTGAGACCTGGACTTCTTTCAACACCCAAAATCCATTGTGGTGGGCCAGTATTGGACGAGAGATTGATCCAGGCTATCTAGATAAAGAGGAATGGTATGGGCGGAAGGGATTTGAGGTATTCAAGGTTGAGAAACGGTACAGGTATCTGAATCGACAGACTGGGGAGGAGATGTTGTTGGATTTGGCGGTGAGTTCCATTTTCATATAATTCAGCGAAGCACCCTGATTTTCTGGCGATCCAGTGCATGAGAAAGGAACTGTCGTAGGACTCGAAGTGTGAGTCAATCAAAGTATTGCCAAAGCGCTGCTGAACGCCAAGCTCTCCCCCGTTATACAGAACTACCAAATCAAGCTGACAGCGCTCGCTCCGTGCCCTTCGAGCTCGAGTCGCCGGAGCCCGACAACTCAGATGGGGCCCGGAACGCAGTGCCCAGACCTTGAACATTCAACAGCACTCGACCTATTCAGTCGTTTCCCATTCTGTTGTTCTTCTGGAGGCTCTTACCTCTTTGTTTGTACGTGCGAATGTTCGCCAAGCCCTGGGTCGGCGGGTCGGCGACGCCTGACAAGTCTATCGGGCAGGGCTACATTTCTTAACTCAACTCAAATGCTCGGCAAAGAGTCTTCGGAATTTTCAATGAAGATTTTGGCAAACTTGTCGCTGTGTCCTACCATTCAGTGAGCACCACCTCGGCCTCGAAAGAAGAGCTTGCGATAGGTTTGGGAGGACCGTGCGACCGGGGCACAGTCTTTTACGGTCGGAGCGAGGATCCAGGAAACAAATGCTCAAACGGAAACCATCCGGTTCATCGATTCCACCGCCTCGAATTTCCGTGCGTGCTGGCGACTTGTTGGTCTGCCGCCAGACACGTTAGGGTTAGGGTTTCCTTTGCGCGTGCTCGATTCCCTTGCTGACAATCTTAACTCCGGTGCCCTTTCCTGCGATAGGGCATCGGTTCCCAGGATGAGTTTGGCGTCAAACTTTCTGTCGCCTGTTGTCGGAAGCGCCTCGAAGCACTCGCGGCTAATCGCAACTGGAGGCGAGGAGCGAGGCGAGGGCGGGACCGAGGATGCCAGGAAACGATGAACACATCTGGATTCAATGCACTCAGAGCCGTGACATTGGCCTCGTTCTTGGTCTGGACCGTGTGCGTTCTCTTGCCTCTTAGGTATAGTGTAACGTCGTAAAATTTTCGTTTGAAAAGCTGGGCGAGTAATAGAGGTTGAGCTAAAAGGCTCGGATCACAAGAAGTAGCCCGGTGTCCTCTCCATTATGTCTCAAATCCTTGCCAGATGATGGATACTTTCTCTTTCCCAGTCGCGAGTTCGTACTATGTGGTCGGAGCGAGATCGTCCGTGCGGTCGGAGTCAAAGCCAAGAAACAAACTCCGCACGCTCACGCCGATTCCCTTTCGAAACACTGATAACCATATACACAACGAAACATCGGGTCCGAGTCGGCGTTAGAGCACTGAGGGAGCGATCGCGTGCGATCGCCTTCAAGGCATTGCAGGGAGAGCGGGAGCACCTGGGAGGCTTGGAAACTTCTAAAGACCAGTATACTGACTGGCTAGGGTAATTTAATTATGGAACGAGCCGGAACGAGATGTTCACGAACTCAGCGGGTAGTGGAGGACCCCGTGGTCGGAGCGAGGCAGTTGCGAAGCGGAGTGCGAGTCGGAGCGAAAAGTCAGGAAACGAACTTTTTCTCAAACGGGCCTTGTGTGTTCGTAAAGCTCAAATTTCATTTTGATGTCAGCGTAGCTTCAAGGGGCCAGGATGGACTCGAACTCGACAGTCACTCCTTTCGTGAAGCGAGTGCAAGGGGGTCGCTGAAATGCCTGTGTTCTGTTGAAATGTTGCGATACTTTCAAGGTCCTATATATCAGGTTCAAGGAGTCTGCGAGCCTCACTGAAGCGTATGAAATGCGAAGTCTAAATGCGGAGGGCGTGCTGTACGCTCCCCCTACTGGAAATGATCTCCGAAGTAATATGATGCTGGGAGCTTCTTCACTGTACAAGACTACTGTTGGACCTCGAGGCTGCCATACTGAATGATAGTTCCGCTGGTGGACCTGACTGACTTACTGTCATGTCGCCCACATCTTCAGCTTCCCCTACGACGTCCTCGGCGCCTTCCACTCTCTCCACGACTGTTCTCTCGGCTGCACTCAGCGGCGTCACAAATCGTTTTGCCAATACACCAGATATCTACACGCCTCCTGGGCTTCCAGAGATGTATGTAGGCATAGCAAATTCACAGAACGTCGCTAACTCTCCATTGTTCTTATGCAGGGGCAGTCGACTCCAGTCGGCGTGCATCGTTGGGGTGTCGGCAGGGATTGGAGTAGCCGCCTTTGTGACGCTCTGCGTATCATTCTTGATATGGCTTCTACATAAGAGGGAAGGATTGCGGTCCAAAGAGATCGAGGCTGAGTTGGGGGCGCATGGACATTGGGCTTCAAAGCAGTCATTGTCAGGAGGCGACAACGCAGGACGCGATGTGAAGTGGGAGCGGCACACTGTCAGCCAACCGAATGACCTCGTATTTGTCGATGTTTCTCTGAAGTTGGATGAATAGATAAGGTGACTTGTCTGTACTCTGGACTCGATTATTAGCCATAGCAGCGACCCAGGTCGAGTTCGCAAGCGCGGGTCGAGGCGAAGTAAATTGTATCACTTCGATGTTGTAACAAAGCGAGCTTGAGCAAATTGTGTAAGCATGGCTAAGGTCACATTATATGGCCAGTATAACAAATTCTACAAGCTTTGCGAGATTGTAAGCGGTGCTCTCCGCAAGTCGAGGTCGCACTGCGGAAAACCGGTTTATGCCTTCCGTAACAATGGTCTACATCTTTTCAGTTAATTTCTTCAAATATGAATAGACTCAATACACAAAACACAACCGTACTTAGCTCCTTGCCATTATACCTGATGCTGTCGACGGTACTTCTCCTTGTTGTCTCCTTCGTGCGTTTCCGCATTCACCCTTCCCCGTAGTGTGACCATCGTGCCTTCCCAGTCTTCTTGAGTTTGCTCAGTTTCTGTTCGGACATCTTGGAGAACAACTGACAATTTGAAAGGTTAGATCTTGAGCTTTAATAAATTGGGAAGTCTGTTCATAACTCACAAATCTCCGCCCGATTATTCGAGGTGTGCCCGTGTGGGCTCCCATTTTTCGACCAACTAGAGGTGCCAGCCTCCTTGATCTTCTTGCGACCGCTCAATGTGACTAAAAGCGATAGGGAGTCTGGCGCGATGAAGTCAGAGGATCGGCGCCCGTGAGTCGGGGAACAGGCTGACTTACAAAGAGA
Organism: Phenoliferia sp. Uapishka_3; assembly: GCA_035521515.1. Lineage (NCBI taxonomy): Eukaryota > Fungi > Basidiomycota > Microbotryomycetes > Kriegeriales > Kriegeriaceae > Phenoliferia > Phenoliferia sp. Uapishka_3. Next base: position 20,421 of record JASZXU010000113.1, read on the forward strand.
GGGCAATGGGTAGGTGAAAGCGTATAAGACATTCTGGCACCATTCAATATCAGCATGAAAGCGGAAGAGTAGATACCGAATCTCCAAACGCACGGAGGTTGCCAGCGAGCTGGTAGAGAAGACGACTGAATCGGGCGTCAGCGCACGATGGCCGCTTCTTTCTGGGGATGAGCTGACTCACCAGACATCAGGGCACCAAGGATCGCGACAAAGGCTGTATAGGAGGCGGTCTCAACGGAGAGTTTTACGAGTCTGCTCCATCCAGATTAGCTACGAGATCGCAAGGCTCGAGAGTGCAACTTACTGTTTGATCATTGTATCGGTCGACTCGTTGAACCCGATCATCTTATCACGAACAACAAGGTACAAAGCGATCGTGATTGTAACGTCAACTATTATTCGAGCGCAGGTCAGTTTTCAGCAAGTTGAGGTGACTATATAAAACGAAGCGCACCTCCTGCGGAAAGCCACAACCAGACACCTGGATGTTTTCTTGGTCAACAAGATATGGTACTTCCCAGACTGATGCGTAGCTGACCTTCGCAAGTATCAACGAGATGATAATGCGACAGAAGAGCTGGTGTGATGGCAAGGTCTGTTTTCCCTGCTGAGCTCGTGGCGTAAAAGATCGTGACGGCTGTACACAAGTGGTATAAATCAAAATGGCGCAGCAAAGGCAAAAACTTTCAGGTTGAACGCACAAAGACTGAACCCAAATGCAATCAGGGCGGTGGACATGACGACCGCTAAAAAGAAGCGTCTCGCGAAGTTATAATCCCGTAGTAGCTGAGCGAAAAAGATTTAGCGTTTATCGTTTATTGAACAGAATCCAGAAAACGGGCTGTTTACCTTGGAGCAACGAGTCATGAGGAAGCATTGCACAATGAGTGCGAGCACGCCAGTGAGAGCGAATGGCACGCTGTCGAGGGGAGGTACCCCCATCGTGAGAGTGTAGGCATCACGAGCTTGCGAAATGCCATAATGGTAAGCCTGCTCTGAAATCAGCGATGACACGGGCAGGGAAGGAAGAGTCGCTTCGCACCTGGGCAAACGAGACGCCCACCGACGCCGCACACAAAGTCATCACACTCCAAAGTACAATCTTGGAGGCAAAGCGAATGAGAAGGACTTCACTCGGAGTCCGAAAATTGCCCACCAGCTGACCTTTGTGCTCTTAATGTCTCCCGTGTACAGCTCAGAATGAAGGTAATCGTAAAGTCGTCCTACCACAAGACCGAACGCGCAAATGTTCGCCATCCATCCCTGGGTGCGGAAGAAGTTAGATGTTCAAGTCTGATAGATTCGGATTCGGTCGGACTCACCATAAAGGGAGGACCCATAAGCGCGTCGGCAAGGTGCTGACTTGCGAGCGTTTGATTAACGAGAGTGTTCGCGGCGCTGTCGAGGTCGGCCATGTTGATGAAGGTATGGATATGGAGAAGAGAGTATTGATCGAAAAGGATAGAAATGGCTGCTTGTGGGTGAACGCATGTCAGTCGCATGTATAACGGCTGACGTCGGCTTCTCACCGCGCTATCAAGACGTGGAGAGGCGGAATCAGTCAGAAGAATCAGTCAATCACTCACCTTGATAGAATCAGTACTTGGGCCGACCTGTTTAGTTGCTTTCCCGCGCGTATCTGTTCGACGAAAGAGAGACTTCAGTTGCTTTCCCTCGAAAGAGGGCGTGGAAGAAAGAGAAGGGTAAGAGGAGAGCACATGCTCCCGCTCCTCTTTGTTCCGCCTCTAGCGACTAGTGCGATTTCCCCTCACTTAAATCGGCGCCCGGATGCAATCGAAAGACGCGAAGAACGTAATCAGGCTCCTGATTAGTGCCTCTCGAAGCACAGCCTTTTGATCCCGGATATTGATATTGGGCAGCCGAAGCTTTTGCGAAGCTGAACCACATGTTGTCCATAGCATCCACGAATCACTAGCACTAAGTTAATTCTTACAAAAGAGTGATCAGTCAGCTTCCTTGAGCATTTGATTAGGGACTTGCGGAGTCAACGAAATCATCTTGGCGTCACCGAGGCCCTTTCGCAAGCACTCACACTCCTCAGCGCTATTCGAGATGAAGTCAGCGGCCTGTTTTCCCTGGCATCTAGTTCGAGACTCACATTTAAGACCGTTGATGACAGGGAGCCAATGAAACCATGTCTGCGTCCCCGAAACACGTTCGCGAGTGCCCAAAGCCCACAAGAACGTCCGCCGCAAGAATTCACTCCCGAATCTGATTGATCCAGCTCTGTGGCCAGTTTTGATTTCCAACTCCTTTCTTTCCCTACTCCACCACCTTCGTCCCAAAAGTCGCCTTCGCCTTCTGTACCGTCCCCAACGCACCCCAGCACATCGCACTCAAAATTGCCAAATCCGTCGCCAACATCGTCACTCCCCCCAGCATAAACCTCGGCGCAAACACTTTCCAGACAAACAAGTGCCTCCTGAACCAGCCCGCCCACACCGCTGCTGATAACGCCACTGCAGCTTGGTACAGCGAGTAACTCACACCTGCTTTCAGAAGGTTGCGGAGGAGAGCGATGGGACCTTGATCTCGGAGTGTTGGGGAGAGATTCCAGAATACGAATAGAGGGATCGAGAGAGACGCAAGGAGGAATGGTCCGAGAGTGTTGAGGAGAACGAGGAGGGGGGAGAACGGGTAGGTGAGGCGAGGGAAGCCGATAAACGCTGTTGACCATTGAATCGTGGATAGGCTGGCTTGATGTCCGGTGGTGAAGAAAGCGAGGTGGGAGAGTAGTGCGATAGTCGAAATTTGAAGGAAGTTGGGTCCACGATGAGATGGCGCGACGGTAGGGATGTCGGTAGAAAGTAGGTCCTGAATACTCGCGGCGGTGACCGATTTCCTCAAATGCTCGACGTCTCGCTCCGAGTCGAAGATCTCCAGTAGGCAGAGTAGTACACCGACATAAAGCGTGAGCACCGCTTGCGCCGGCGGACTACTAACCAACCAAACCCCGACGAAAGCCGTCGCCCAAAACAACAAATAACTCGAGCCAAACGAATTGGCGAACCCAATGAACTTGACTTGAGTCCTCAAATCCCTTCCTTGACCATCTTTGATCGTCTCGCGTTGGATCCTGAGTGGGATAGGCGCGTACCACCAAACCAACGTCGATCCTAATACGGCTCCGACTTGTACGACTCTCGCCAATCCTGTTTTCAGGACTGTCGCGATCCCCAATCCCGCCGCGTCGAGTCCTAGACCAGCGATACACCAATCGACGGCCCAGTAACCCACTCCGAGAAGGAGGAACATTCGAACCCCACCACTAAGGTACGCCGGCGCAACTCCCGTATCACTGGCACTCAAAGCCAAACTCTTCCTCAACATCGTCGGGATGAACCAAGCCGCCACCGCCGCCACGCCCATAGCTCCCAAACTTGCCCAACTCCCCGCACCAAGGTGGAAAGTGACATGACACTTTGGGATCTGCTCCTCACGACAAATGGTAGAGTAAGCCATGAGCCGGACGCCGACCAATGCCGCCATCGTGAATCCAATAAGACGATTCCGGAGTCGAATTTCTGGCGCGGAGAGTGATTTGAGGAGGGTGATGATGAGGATTGAGGAGAGGATGAAGAGTACTGAAGAATTTTCAAAGACGGTGAATGAGTTCGAGGTGAAGATGGCGCAATGAGCTAGGAGTGGGAGTAGGTGGACCATCTGTCGTACTGAGATCCTCGTCGAGAATCCGAACGTCCCGAATGGGCTGGAAGGCGTCCAAGGACTCGTCAAAGCCCCGACACAAACTCCCGCCGCAGTGATGAAGACCAAAAATAACGGCTTTAGTCCTTCAAAGGGCTTGAAAGCACCTAATAACCACCCAGCCACCGTCATCCATCCCGCTCCCAATCCTCCTTCAACAGCCTGCCCAACAATAAACCTTGCCCTGTTCCCATTCTTCGTCGCCGTAACAACTCTCAGCCCAAACACAAGACTTCCCACCCAAACCCCAATACCAGCACCCATGAGCACCGGATCGAATTTCGCCCAAACCCCTCTCGCTTTTTCCCTCGCCTTCCTTCCGTAGCTCCAGAATTTCTCCAAAGATCTTAATTCCATACCCTCCTGATTTGCGCCAGAGGCATGTGCACCTCGATAGGCGGATTGAGCGAGGGAGAGAACGAAAGTCAATTCTGGCATATGCGGGAGGAGAGAAGAGCCCGTTGGGAGGGAGGTGTAGGTTTGCAGGTAGTGAGATAATTGAGAGGAGGTGAGAAGAGAGGCTTGGAGGAGTGTTTGAAGTGGCGTAAGGGAGTCGGTGTTTGGAGGCGGAGGAGAGGCGGAGGAAGAGCGAGAAAAGAAGGAGGGCTTCTTTTTCGGATTTGGAGCGGGGGCGCCGGGTGCGGTGGGTGCGGAGGGTAGGGAGGATTCGCGGAAGAAAAGCTCGGGAATGGGGAGTCCGAGATTGCCGAAGGGGATGGGGAAGCCGAGGAGTAGTGAGATGGATGGGACGAGATCGACTTGAGCGACTGAACGGGTCGTTCGAACGCCCTTTTCTGGCCAATCGAGGTTCATTTGATCGCCATATTCTTCGGCCATCAGACTTGCATTGAAAAGGTTGGCGATAGGGTGTTGGGCAGAGAAGGTCGAGTGGTCGAACCAACTCCCGTCGGTCAAAGGCGCCCCTTTCGAATAGACCCATAAAGCCGCCTCCAGTTCTTCTCTAGAATCTCCACCGTGATCTCCTCTATCCGTCATCCCATGATCTCCAATGACCACAAGAAGCGTATCCTCATCCAGACGGTCCGCGACATCCTCGAGTAATTTCTGCGTCTCGCGAAGCTTCCGGTTCGTCTCTGGGTGACGTGCGCCAAATCGATGTCCCGCGTGGTCGAGTCCCAAAGAGTGAGCGATGAGAATGTCCCAATCTGAGGTTCCAGCTCGGTTGGCGTCAAGGAGCGGCAGGAGGTGTTCCACGACTCCCGCGTCGACCGTATCCAAATCCTCGACGTTAAAAGAGTCGTATGCCCAAATTTTGCTCTCATCCCAAACACTTTCCCTCTCTCCTTTCGGGAAGACGTTGAGCCAAGTCTCATCTCCAATCAATCCAACTTTCTTTCCAGCTCTTTTCGCCTGGCCAAGCCAATTATCCTCGTCCGCTTTTTCTCCGGCAAAGTTGGAACCGGCGTCGATAAAAGTGGGGAGAGAGCCGGTAGTGAGACCTTTGATTCTTTGTAGAGTGGTCGTAGGAGCGTCCGCGATGAAGTGGCTCAAGAAGGAGTGGGTGGGGTGCGCTTTCGACAGCTGGGAAGGTAGTGAAATGTGATTTTGATAGGAAAGAGGTGAGGAAGTGGGGAGGACGAAGTCTGCTCTGAGAGCGTCTATGATTATGAAAACTAATTTATTATGAGTTGGTGGAAGAGAGCAAGATGGGTCGAGTCGGCCGGTGGTGAGTGAGATTGGAGTGCAGTCGTTGACGTTTGGAAGCGCTTGACGTGTCAAGAGGAATCCTCGGGTGAATAAGAGGAGAGATGCAGCGTGGAGTAAAGAAAGAAGAAAGAGGGTGAGAATGAAGAATGATGAAGGCGAGAGGAAGGAGAGAGTGTGAATGTGTCGCCGCAGTCGGTAAGCGAGTGGAAGTGAAGGTGAAGATGTTGCTGAAGTTGATTCTGCCCGATGTTTGGCGACTGTTTCTGGGTCGAAAGGCCAGCGTGGCGCCGTAGGGTCAGCAGGAGGTGGGTGCACGTTATCACTCATCCTGCATGAGTAGCGTGTCAGCACCTTATCCCAAACTTGAAGCAACCTCGCAAGGGGACGCACCTTGCGGTAAAGCCGAGAAGCTCCACCAAAGACCTCCAAGCGCGTTAGGAAATCGGGCCAACAGCAAAGACACGACTGCACGAAGAACAGGCGCATCAGCTAATAAGACGGCGGCTCGGCACTAGAAGGTACTTACGGGATCCTATCCGAATGAGTCAACAAGACCTACTTACGTCGAAAAAGTAATGCGAACAGCGTCGTGTTGGTCTGGAACAGGAGCTCGGCATAATTTGGAGGTAGCTGCCGACGTCCGCGGCATTCGCGCGACTCGAGTGTCGAAGTCAGCTCGAACTTGCTTTTTCTTTTTCCTCTCTTCCATCTTCCCTTATCCGAGAGAAGCTGATTTTCAGCTCAACGGTACGCTGGACAGGCCGGTATCAACGCGTGTGATACATAGCTGAATTGGATCGCAAACAGCCATCGATGCCCTCGCTCGATACTCGCGCTCCAACGTCTCCCTTTCGGAACCGAAGTCGAGCTCATTATTCGAGCTCCGGTCGACCTTTCAAGGCTTCCCGAACTCATAGAAATGCCACACTTTGCAAGCCTTCGACACTTCACCCTTGCTTTGGTGCCCGGGAAAGTCTGGAGACTGGCGATGGACTGGAGTTGCGAAGCACAGAGGTGGGGCGTTTCTTCGCAGTGGCGGTGAGTGGGGTGACGGGTAGGTCCATAGGTGATACTCAGGTGGTGAACGGAAGAGAAAAAAAGAGGATGTGGTGGCAGAAGAAGGTCGGAAATGTGATCTGCGTTGCTTGGAACTTAATGAGAGAGTGGAGAGGGGCTTGAAGCAATGAAGAAGTCCGCATATATTTTTGATAGCTCGTCCGCCGTATGTGCATTTCCTTCGTCTTACTTTCTCTGACAATTCCGCCTTGCTGTCTCTCATCGTGCCGCCAAAAATCAGAGTCGAAGCTCATCCTGCTGGAACGCACGCTGCGAGTGTCGTACTTCGCAGCAGTCGATCGTTGGCCCCCACATCTTTCCTTTCGCTACCATCGCCTTGAATGAAAGTCCCTGGAGCGCATCTCCTTACCCGATTCTACGCGACACAAGTCGCGATGCCACCTCAATCACCCATCCTCACTCGATTGAATGGTACGCCGAGCTTGCTTCCTTCTCATCTCGGCTCGCTGACGTCGATTTGAACGCTGCAGTCTTCGGCGAACCCCTCCACGCCGTACGCCTGACTCGCTCTGGTCGACATGCTCCTTACTGAATCATGGGCGACCTGCAGATCCAGACATGCGGCGGACCGACCACGGGCTTCTTTCGCAACAACTTCTGCGATGCGTCTCCGATGGAGTGAGCCGCTTATCTTGCCATTCACAAGAAAACTCGCTAACCTTGAGTCGTCGACAGTCGTGCCTCTCACACTGGTATATGCTGGACATTCTACCGATCCCGGACCCGAACTAACGCCGCTCAACCCCACCAGTCGCCGCGATTTTGACGCCAGCCTTCCTATCGTTCTCTGCCGCTCAAGGCAACGACCTCCGGTCCCTCTTCCCCACCACCGGTCCTCTGTCCCCCGCCGGTTCAGTCAACACGCCCGAGGTCGACTCACCTACGAAATGGGCGATCTGCGCCGGACGCTGGCAGGAGGCATTCGAAGCTTCTGCGACGCACCCAGATGGGGAGAGCATTGTGCCGAGAGTCATTTTGGAGGCGTGTCACGAGCAGGCGCTGAAGTTCGCGAAGCTGGAGGATCTGCAAAGGTTCGCGGTGGGCGCTGAGGGAGCGCTTGGAGGTGGAAAGAAGCAGGGTGAGAGGATTGGGAGGTAAATGAGTTTGTGCAAAGGCTATCATATACATCGGAAATACTCGTTTGGGGAGCAAGATTGCAGGGAGAGGGGAGTCGGGTCTCGAGGCTGGCGTGCGCCTCGGAAAGTCGCACGCCTCAGCATTTATTGCAGATGGCGAATGCGAGTATAAAAAAAGGCCAGGATATAACGTCGGACGCCAGGAGTGCAAAGATTCGGCCTAGGGTGTTGGCGGAAGGAAAGGTATGGTCGTCGTATTGGATGAGAAGGAGAGGTTTGAATATTCAAGGTAAGAACTACACAAAATTCAGCCTCCTGAAGCATATCCCACCAACCTGCCTGGGAGGACGCCCCCTAGAAAAGTTGGCTGAAGTTCGTCGACGACGAGCAAGAAATCATAGGCCTGACCGAGAAAAAAGGTAAAACACCATTTGGGTATCGTACCGAAGCGGAGAAGGAAGGGCGCACCGGAGCTGTGAGATCATATTGAACATCCTATTAAGTTTTCAAATCCTAATCGCGAGCTCCCAAAACATCCCCTCCAGCGAAGAAGCGTCCATGCTTTCCGCGAGAGCCTCCGCACTCTGGTGCTCCTTGATCTTCGACCAATGTTTTGCGGCAAACTTGAGCTCAACCTCTCGGATTTCCTCAAAAGTAGTAGCCGCATCTCCAATGAGCTCGATGAGGATGTTCTCGACGCGGAGATTCGACTTGATAGCCTTGAGGGCGACGGCTTGGAGGACGGGGAGCTCCAAAAAGTGCGCGAGGCGATACACTGACTTTGGCGAGACTGCGATGCAGTGGTGGGCAGTTTTGACAAAATCATCCGAAATCCACTTCTTTCTCGCCACTTTCGCATCTTTGTTGACGTCAGAAAAAGTAGAGGTAAGAGGAGCAAATTCGATGTGAGAAGTTATGATCCAGCAAAGAACGGCGCGATATGTCGCATAAGAATGAGAGGATATATCGATTTGGTGGACTGGGTGACGGGGGGGAGTTTGAGCGAAGGACCGTTGATTTGGTAGGTCATCGACGTCGGAATCCTCTCCCAAGTCATCTTCTCCCGCCTTCGAGGGCAAAGCGTTGGCCACAGGCGTCTCCAAGATGCAGACGCGACGTCCTTCCTTGAAGTTGGAGGAGAGAAGACTTTCGAAGTAAGGAGATGCCTCTCGGAGGGTTGCGGCGTTCGCCCAAAGCTCTGCAGAGGTCCCATTTCGGTGAAAGCGGAAGCGCACGTCGCACGACGACGGAGAATCGAGCGACCCTGATTTAGATAAATAAGCTTAGGCTGAAAGCACGGCGTTGATCGGTCACCCACTAAGGGCCACATTCGGGGCGATGGTAGCTGTTGGCGTGAGGCTGGCTTCGTCCTCAACATCAGAGTCGTCGGTCTTTTGGTCGGGATCGTCCTTGAAAGTCGGAGAGATCCTGACTTTCAGATTATCCGAGCCCAACACGCCCAAAAGTGAGACGATTGTTGGAGAGGTTCCATCAAACCCTTGACAGTTGGTCCAAGTGAATGTGTCTATGAGCTTCGCAGGAGCCACAACAAAAACCTCCACCTTCAGGGCAGCGACGAAAACGCCTTCGCTGACTCCTGTCCAATGGAGCTCGAATGAAAAGTGCCCGAGGCCATGGTGTTTGAGATCCCAGTGACCGGCGACCAGGCTTGAAGGACCCATTCCATTGAAAGCGATTTCGTAACTCCTAGGCTCGCCTCTGCCGAGTTGTATCAGTTTTTCGGTCGTTACGGTGGTGGTAGGCATATCAATAATTGCTGACGGAGAAGGAACGGAAAGGAAGGTTGCGTCAAAATGTGTGTCGGGTCACCGGATGACTCGGCCTGGCCCGGGCAAGGTTTCCTCCTTGCCAAGGGAAGGGAGCTCTTCCTGACACCACTGAACTCAAATCGCCTCTGTGATACGCTGTTGTGCTGATTAATCAAGCTTGACTCCGAATCAGCCCGCTGACAGGAGCGCTCGCAAACTGGTGAGCACTTTCCCAGCGCTGCTCCCCCCAGGCCCGCCTCCACACGATGAGACCAAAACACAATCCCATACCAGCTCTTCCGCACCTCGTTCTCTCCTTCCAGCTCTTTTTCAACTCCCTCCCTTCCTCAGCAGAGCTAAACCGTGCTCGCGCGCTGCGTCTACTTCTGCCGGGGTGCGCGCGAAGGAGCCAGATCAAGACTGGCGGGAGTGAATGATTATAGGGTGCGGGATTCGAGCGAGCTGACGGACCAAATATTTAGTTTGCAACCTGATGGAGATGCGAGTCGGACAAATGTGCGAAGGAAGACGAGAGAACTTTGAGCTAACTTTGGCTCTCTCGTGACCGCAGGTTGCTGCAGGACTGCTACATACGACTCAATGTGGATCACGGGAGCTTCGTGATTGGGTTTAGACTTTTAAGGCATACGAGAGGCGCAGGCGGGATAGGCATCGATGCGGCAGTCGCGTGAGGGTGAGGGCGTCGCTTGACAAGGACTCTCTCGGGACAGCAAGACGGCTCGAAGCGATTTACGAGCACCCACTGGAGACCGCTGGCGCTTTCAAAGTGGATGCAGCTTATTTGACTGCATCAATCGGCCCGGAACAGTGTCGGGGCGGCGCTGGAATGGGAATGTGAGAGGTGGTCGAGACCTGGAGCTATCGCCTATCGCCGGCCGCCCATCTGCACGCCAGGATAGGTAGCCTACTTCGGGCTCGCAGGCCATGATGGAGCGTGATGTCGAAAGAGAGCGCCCGTTACTGTGAGGTGTCGCTTGTAGTCGGCGGGTGAGTTGTGAGCTCGGCTGTCACCAACTACCGCAAACGATATCTTTCGCAATTGTAATGCTGAACTTGATAATCATATTCTTCCCGTTGCTTAGCGCTCAGGTGAGGCAAGAATGTTTGAGATACGCTTATTGCTCTTGCTGACTCTCGTCCTGACTTGTCTTAGCTGAGTCAGTCAGCACTGACTCACGCCTTATCACCTCATCATGAGTTGCTTAGTGTGCTCTGTGCAACTTCTTTGTATTTCAGCTCGAAAGAATTGCGGGCTCCTTCTTCATATCTCTTCCATCGCCAATCCCTCTTGCACCCATCAAACCCCACTACCCTTTCGCAGACCTTTGAGGTATGCTTTTTCCACGAACACGCTGATTGCTCCTCACTGATTTTTGATACTACAAAGAAATGTCAACAAATTACACCACTTTTGCAGTCGCCGGAGCTGGCGGTCTCGGATCCTTCATCGTCTCCGCCCTCGCCTCGCGCCCTGGAGTGTCCGTCGTCGTCCTCTCCCGCTCAGCCTCCTCCAAAGTTCCCGCCAACGTCACCGTGAAGCAAGTCGACTACACCTCTCCTGGTTCCCTCATTTCCGCCCTGAAAGGTGTCGATGTCGTCATCTCGACTTTGAGTGGCGAAGGCTTCGCAGCTCAAACACCACTCGCTGACGCTGCGAAGGCAGCCGGGACACAGCTCTTCGTTCCGTCAGAGTTTGGACTTGTCACTGAGGGTATCACGGACGCTCATCTGGCGTTCAAGGAGGCTTTCGCGAAGCATTTGAAGGAAATTGGACTGCCATCGCTCCGAGTCTTCACTGGACCATTTTCGGACTTCCTCTTCAACCCGTACGTCGGGTTTGACTTCCCGAATGGCAAAGCGACTTGGGTTGGAAAGGGAGACACACCTGTAAGTCCTTCCTCAGCGTCTACTTCACATTGCCTCTAGCTAATATTGGTGGTTGCCATAGATCGGTTTCACTGCCAGGCCCGACATCGCAAGCTTCCTCGCCCACACTCTCACCTCCCTTCCACCTTCCAAGCTCTCCAACGCAATCTTCCGTCTCGAAGGTGACAGGAAAAGCTTCAATGAAGTCGTGGGGATCTACGAGAAGACCCATCCAGGCAAGAAAGTCACTGTGACTCACACGCCAATCGAAGAGGCGAAGAGCAAGGTTGCGAAAGACCCTTCGGCCGCAACTTTTGTGACTTATCTTCTTGTGAGCTTGGAGGAGGGTAAATCCATCTATAACTCGGGACCGCTGGATAATGAGGTTAGTCCCCTTTCCCTTTTTCTTTTTGTGAGCGGCACCCTGAAGGAGCGCCCTTCCGTGTCCAGCTGTTCCCTGAGTGGAAGCCCCAGACTATTGAGAGCATCCTTTCGGCGTACGAGTAGGCTGGAGTTCTCTGCTGCTATCGAAATCCGGCGTCAGCTCCCAGTGCTCGACGGTCGTTGGATTACCTTTACAGGACGCTCAAAAATTGTAGCAGTCTGCTGAGGATGGAAGGGATTTGGTTCTAGAGAGCCTCTTTCTCAAATCTTACTTTAAGGTTGACCTTCTGAAGCAAACGGGTACTGAAGACTCGAACCTGATTCGGTTGTTCACCTATAGCCCTTCTGCAAGGATTGGAGGACGCCGGCACAGCACTCACCAGCAAGCCCGGTTAGCTCAGTCGGTAGAGCACCAGACTCTTAATCTGGTGGTCGTCGGTTCGAGCCCGACATTGGGCGTGAATGCCATAATATGCCGTCTGATTGGATGTTATGGGGAAATTTTTTGGCGGCATCATTATCGGTCGGAAGCCAGGAGCTTCTTGCACGGATGGATCCAGTCTCACTCCTGAATCAATACAGCTCAATACACTTCATATAGTAAAGTCGCACGTGCAGTAGCTTTTCGGGAGAGACGAGGTACAAGGCGCTTGTCTCCGAGTCTTAGTCCTCTCTTTCCCTCCTGGACACATAGACCGCCTTCATCCCCACCGTGACCATGTTCTATATGGCCATAGGCTTCCTATTGGAATCTGACCTAAATTTTCCCGTGACGTTGATTTGTGATCGCGCTTTGTCGAACCTCGCGACGATCAACAAATCTCGCGCAGGTAAACTTTCTGGACGGAACAACGGGGTTGTTTGCCCTAGCGGGGCAAGTATACTGCGTCAGTCCTTTCGTCTCATCTATCTCAGTCTTGCATGTACACATTTCGTCGGTCTGACCTCTACGTCTCGCGCGACCACTCAAACCACCACTCCTCGCGCATTTTCCCACCGCGACTCTCCCCTTCGTTCACCCAAGCAGTGCCGACCAGCTCGAAGCCGTTCTTTTCGAAAACTCTTCTTGAAGCGATATTTCCTACGTATACCGTCGCCCGAATTTTGGTTGCATGCAACGCCGGAATCATGTAAGAGTCGATCAGCGTGCGAAGGACCTGTGTCATCACTCCGCGACCGTTGAACGTCGGGTCGATGTAGACTTTGGTAACGGTTGTCAGCAGTATTTAAGCCCCTTGCTACGAAGTTCAACACTCACACCCAACTGTCCAGACCACTTCAGGATCTTCAGCTTTCCTCGCCATCATTTCCCTCACCTTCTCCTCCTTCTCGACCGGATCCACGACTTCATCAAATGGCCAACGCCTGACTCCCAGCGCACCCACCCAGACTTCCTCCCCATCATCTCTCATCGCACGAATAGTGTTCAACGGGCAGCCTTCCGGCGTCGACCAATCATTCCGCTCCCACTGGTCGATAAGCGCCTGCGCAGCCTTCATTCCCATTCCAATCACAGCAGTAGCATGATGCGGGAGATATGGATACGGCGGTGAACGAAGTGATTTGTAGACTAGGGGTGAGTTGAGGGTGGATACGAGTGCTGAGGCATCGCTTTGGCGTGGAGGAGTGAGTCTGAGTGAGGAGAGGAAGGGAGATGAGGAGGTGGGAAAGGCGAGATAGGGCGAGTTTGAAGAGTCGAATTGGAGTGGTGTGTGGGAGGATATAGATTCTCGAAGCTGTGGGCTTGTGACTGTGATCATGTGCGGCAGCTGAAAGTGAGGGTTGGAGGAAGAGAGACGAACCGGATTTGAGCGGGCGAGCCGAGTAATCCTTAAAGCCGCAGCCTGCGGACTCAAGCGGACTTATTGGCGCAAGCACTCACATAGAGCGACTACTTTTTCCTTTGCGAGTGCTTCTGTTGTCTTATAATCAGGCAAGAGGCGAGTCTCATAATAGGTTGCATACAAGTAGACTTGAGTGGCATTTCGTTTCATAAAACTGTCACGCTGCAAATAATTCAGTTGAAGGGACATTTGAAAGGTTTGATAAGGCTCAAGTGGGCCGGGTTCAATTCACACAATGGTGAGGTGAATCGGCTTCTGGCACCATCACAGAAATGAGCCTTGCAAAGCGCGCGCGATCTGTCGCCAACGCAACAACGCTTCCGCCTTCTCCTGCCTTACTTCACCTAATTCTTGACCGCTCTTTGCAGTGTCATTTTTTTCGCACTGGAGTTACGGCTTTCTGCGAGCTCTATTTGATGTCCGCTGCATGAAAACTTCAGTGCGAGGTGCGCACCTGACGTTTCGGAGTCCGCGTGCCAAACCTCGGACGCCGACCCCGCTCGAGTCACCCAGTCTTTCTCCTTCCCACCCTCACCTCGTTTACAAGAACAACCAGAGTGAGCCATATTCTAGTCGGACTCAGCTGTATGTGGACTCACTGACGATGATTCCGCATGTTGTAGATCACCACGCGATGCCAAGGGCGGCGAGGACAAGCGTCTCGTCAGGCAGCGCCACTGTCACCTCTCCTCGCATCAAAAGTGCCCTTGCTCGTATTACAACGTGTAGCCGCTGTCGTAAGAGGTGAGTCCCCCGTAAATTGACTCTGAAGTCATGCACTAAGCTCTTTCTCCGCGCAGACGAAGACAGTGAGTCTTTTCGTTTGTCCCTCTCTCCTCGCTGCGAAGTTGCTGAGCCATCTTTTTTGCCTTCACTTCGCAGATGCATCCGCCCTGATGAGTCGAAGCCTTGCGAAGCTTGCAAGCAGCACAATTTGAAGTGAGTACGACCGAATTCTGATGTGCCTCGGCCGTTGTCATGAAGACTGACGGCATCCGCTTTTCCGTTCGCGACACCGCCTGCGCAACCAGACATCCTGACGAAGTCGATACTTGTGAGGCTTACGACCCTGAGAAACACCCAGAACTGAAGAGAGAGTAAGCTGAAGGTACTTTGCCAACGGCTCGCCTAACAGCCTATGGTTTCTAGGTCCGCGAAAGTCAACGCCGCGCGATCGTTGAGGCGTAAAGCGAAACAAATCGCCGGAGACTGTGCTGCATCGACAAATCCCCAAAGTAAAGAGGAGGATGAGATTTTGTCTAGCTCTTCTGAAAGTCCCGGCCCAACTTTGACGAAGAAGGAGGATCTTGCAGCGGACTCACCCGGTTCGGACGTCTCGAGGTACCTCTCGCGCCTTCCATCCCTAATTTTATGAATGCTAAATGATTTCTTCATCACTAGTCTGCATTCTCCGATTATAAAAGTCAAGAAAACGAAAATGTGGAAAAGCTCCGCCCAAAAGCCTTCATCAACGTGAGCTCGATTGTTCGCAAAGCCCTTCCACTCGAACTTAAAGGTCATCCGCAACATCAGCGCCGAAGTTTCAACCGCTTCCTCGAGATTCAATCGAAAGATGGGATTCTCCCACATCATCGGCGTTGATCAGCCCAGGCGAAACATTGCGGCTATGTCGTCGAGAAACAATATGCCTCGAGCGTCGTCTTGTCCATTGCGTAAGCTTCGTTCGTTCCTCAAGACCTACAGGGACAGCTGGCTTACTCTGACTTTTTCTCAAGCAACGGTGGAGCACTCTTCGTGATCAAATCTCTGTGCAATAGTGCCCCACGCTTGTTCTCGGTGTTCGTTCCTTCTCCCGCCCTTGTAGTTGTCCCACTCCATTCTGTCCCCTCGAAGCCGATGTTTGTTGCCTTTCTGTTGCCTTGCCCAAGTTGTTGGAAATCAAAAGCACCTGTTCTCTTCGCTGAAACGTTTCCGTCGTATCGTACGAAGCCTGGAATAAGGGAAGACGTAGGTGCGCAGTGATGTAGCGAGGGAACGACAGCTGCAGAAGAGGACAAGGTATGGTCAGTCCGATATTGGACAATATATTCCACGGCCGAAACACTCACAATGCAAAATTTCGCGTCGACCTGTTCTCGGGCCTTGTCCCGAAACCCGAAACCCGAAACCCGAAACCTCCAAGACGCTTCGCTGGCTCCCCCGCTCCCTCCTCCACCGTAATCGTCGCCTCTTCCATTCCTCCCACACTCGTTTCCTGGAACAAGAACCTTTCATCGTCGTCCCGCTTTCAGAGTCAACGACTACGCTCTTGAAGCAAGTCAGTCCATCCAGGGCTCAGCGACGAAAGTTTTCCGCGATCCGAATCCGAATGCCATACTCACGAGTCCTTTCCAACTGCTCAATTACCCCCTTGACATCACTTTCAACTAGACAGATCCTCCAGAACTCTTTATAGACCTCTTCTTACCTCACTTACATTGCGTCAGCTCAACAATTCCCCTCAGCGCCATCAAGCCCTGTATGGACCAGGCGTTTAATAGTGCTCGTAGAAGTATTTTCAGCTTAGTTAGTAGAAGTGTGGTAAGGGTTGGTTAGGGAGTTGGAAGGTGGAAGAGCATGTGAGCGAGCCTGTCGATGGAACGGATGCGGGTTTTTTGGAAGTTGACGTCCTGTAATTACCGTCCTCGATCTTGCTCCTGTGACTCCTCATCTTCTACTCAATCCTTCTTCCGAACATATTGCTCCCCAAAATCTATCAAGTAAATCATCAGTCCACCGACTCCCAACCACCAACGAAAACGATTCCCAAACACATGACTCACATCCATCCCAAACGATCGATCCCCACCCCGGACATACTCCCAAAATCCTTTCCCAATCCAATTCCTTCAATTCCTCTTTAATACTTCTCTTCACCTCTTCCCTCAAACACGATCATCAGCGAAGTTCAAAGAGAAAACGACGAGGAAGAACGAGCGAACCTTCTAATACGATCGCGTAACCCTCCGAATTGAGATGTAATCCATCTTCCAAAAATTCACCGACTCCTGAGGCTCCCGAGGTTCTGTTGCTAACAGCGCTATGTACGTCCACCACCGGCGCCCCTATTTCTTTCCCCACCTCCAAAACAGCATCAACGTATTCCCTCGTCCTTTCGACCGTTCTATCCATCGGCTGTCCAGCTTCTTTTGATTCTACCACGACGGCCCATTTGGTCAGATCGACTGGGGGAGGAGTGAGGAGGAGGAATTTGGATTGGGGGGCGTGCGAAGAGAGAAGGGCGAGGAGGGAGTGGAGGTTTTGTTTGAATGTTTCGAGTGGGACCTGTTCAGAAGAGCGAAAAGAGGGGGAATATCAGATGATTGGGGAGTTGCAATCTGGGATAGAGAGGGAGGGAAGAAGGGACGAACGGATTGAGGAGAGTGAGGGAGAGTGGAGTCGTTTGCGCCGAACCAGATTATGAACAAGGAGATTTTCGGACCGGGGAGAGGGAGAGGGTTTGGTGGAGCTTGGGAGAAGATCTGGGAAGGAAGGGAAAGGAGTTGGTGAATGGGGTACGTAGCGAAGGATGAAAGTGAGGAGAAGTAACGCACACGTTTGGCGACTTCGAGTGCCCATGATGCTGAGATGGTGGATCAGCTTAAGCGTTTTGTGAGAAGATAGGAATTACAAACGTACTGTTATACCCTATTTCGGTGTGATCAAAATCAGCCTTCAGTCGCGAATTGATCGTCTCCCGAACTGCACTCAGGCTCACCAGACAAACCGCGATTGATCACGTCCCTAACCCAATCGATCCACAACATCATCAGCACCTGCACCTTCCCCCATCCACCCCGCCTAGAACCCTTACAGTTTCCGACCATAAATCTTTTGTAGCTCCAAACCCAGCCCGCCATTTGTAGAGAAACTGCGTTCGACGAGAGAGTCTGCGGGTAGTAGCGAGTTGTTAGTGCTCTTTTGCGCCGGATG
>JASZXU010000114.1:0-37772 GCA_035521515.1 Phenoliferia sp. Uapishka_3
GGCTAGCTCGCCCCGCCCTCACAACCTCTATCCCTCCTCAAGCAGCCAAAGACCCGGGTCTCAACCCCAGCCATTCTCCCCAAGCCAGACACAAGCATTAGGTGGCGCGTGAAGAGTGGTATTTCCATCCACGCCATCAAGACCCCACTACAAAGAAAGAAGGAACAACCATCGATCGACTAAGAACGGGGCTTCTCCTTCTTCTCCTTCCAGAGGGCAAGGAGTCCGACCTGCGAACCAAAAGAACATCAGCTTTCTCGTCGGGGCGCATCCTGGGGCCGGGGAAGGAGACGTACACCGGAGACCTTGACGACTTTGAATCGCACTCCGGGGATATCTCCTGTTGACGATGTATTGAAAATTGATGCAAGGAGAGATGTCGTTTGAGGTAGTGATTGAGCGAAGGAGGTAGGCGGAGGATGTGGACAAAGAAAGGCGAAGAGGGTTGACGAGGGCGAATGGAACGATAGGAGGTTAATGGGTGCACCCGAAGCTAGGAGACGATAGACTTGCCCTTTGCCTTTCCCTTGCGTCCGAAACCAGAGATGAGGACCTCGTCGTTCTCATCAACAAAGTTGAGGCAACCATCGTTGGGAACGAAGGCGGTGACTATCGCACACACAAAACATTGTCAGTCCTACAGTCTCCCGTTCCGTCCGAAGACCGCCAAAGAACGCACCCTTCTTTCCGTTCTTGATGAGCTGAACCCTGACACACTTTCGGATGGCGGAGTTAGGCTGCTTGGCCTCAACTCCGACCTTCTCGAGGACGATACCCTTGGCGTGGGAGGATCCACCGGTGGGGGAGGAACGGTAGGCGGTTCCGAGGGCGCGCTTCTTGTAGTTGTTGTCGGCCTGTGGGAGTAAAGAGGAAGAGGAAAGAGGGAGTCAGCGTGGGGCACAGGGCGAGTTGACGATGGGCGTGTTGCGTCGTAGGTTCGGCGGGACTGCGTCTGCGTGCCGCGCAGGGTCCCCAATCTTCACGCCATGTACGCTCCCTACCATGAATAACCGAATCCTACTTTTGATGGGATGGCCCGAGACCTGCCCTATCCTGTGCCGCACTGCTCGTCGCCTTTGCGGCACAATCCTCCATCTCGAGTCCCAATCCAACACTCCCAATTCAACGAATATTGAAGCGTACCCATCGGTTCTCCCTCCTGTCGTTCCTAAGCTTGCGGGCAGCGAGAAGACCGCGGGGCTTGCAGGATCCTGCGACACACAATTCACCACTTTGTCAGCTTTTCGCTCTCCCTCCCGCTAACCCAATCCACCCGCTCAACGCCTTCCATGTTTGCGTTCCGGCGGACGTTCGAGCGGCGTGGACGTATGGAGAACATTCCGGACGCACCCATGTTGTCGAGGTTGGTGCGAGAAGAGACGAACGGCGGAGGAGAGCTGGGCCGGCGTCGATCGAGTGAGTGCGGCGCGCGCTTGAGGAAATTGCTACTTTTCAAAAGTAGTAGCACCCAAAAACGCCTCTGTGCCCCGCCGTCGTCTCCCGCGCCAACGCTGGCCCCACTAAACACGACTTCCGACAACGTTCAGCATGGGGCCATAAAGCAATGGAGCTGCTCGACCGAGGAGCTACGCCGAGTGCGTGGCGCACACTCGCACCGCGCTGTCGTGCTTAACGTTCAATCACCCTTCCTCAGGCACTCGCGCAAGACTAGACTTCCGTGTAGCTTGTCGGGGATAACTCTGGGCTTGGGTGCGCTACATCTGCTTCCTGCGGAATGATCAAGCCCGCCGCTCGTTAACTTTCGTCGAACGAGCGTCGCGTCTCAGCTCGGAAGCGCCGCGAGGAGTCAGGACTGCTCGCTCACAGCTGGACGACCTCTGTCGCTCCCTGATTGAAGGGATGCTGCTGGAAGTTTTCGTGCGGTTTCTCAGCGGACCTTTCGCACTCCCGTCGACTTTTCCCGACAAAACACACTGCTCAATGAGGTTGCGGCGACGTTCGGGTCGGGAAAGGACACGCAACGATTCTAATATTTAGGTCTTCAACAAACACCATCGCTAGCATTGCGTGGATTGCCTCAGACCATTGACATTCCCTCCAGTTCTTACTTTCGCCACTGCATCAACCGACAGGTCCCCCGCCAGGCGCCATTCTCTTCGCACCAACTCTGGTTTAGCACATTCCGTTTTCCTTGAGTCCATACTTCTCTAGTATCCGCTTACTGGCAGGAGTGTGGATGAACGCCGAAAAGAAGACTGTTTTGGCGTGGAGAACGGGGAACATGTAGTCGAGTAGAACGGTACGAAGGACACTAGCCATTTGACTTTTCCCGAGAGCAGTCTTTCCGAAATTAGCAGATCGCTCTGTCTCGCGACAGTTTACGAGGAGTATTTGATGAGCTCGGCGGTTGTGGAGTGCGATTGACACAGCTGAAAATTTGTGCGATGACCAGAGACTGCTAGCACCCGAAAAGAATTTGTGTGTTCTATTTACATTTCAATTTTATTCTAGGTTATGAACAGGTTGCGGATACTATGTACTCGGGTAGGAATGAAGGCGATAGGAGGGATGCATTGAGGGAAAGATAAAAGCTGCTGTTTAGGCACGCTTTTCAGTGGGCTCAGTCGGCTCAGTCGGCTCAGTAGGCTCAGTAGGCCTACACGTAAAAAGCGTGTTAGTTCGCATTGACAGGAACAACAGAAATAGGAGTAAGAGGACCTACTCAGTCGGCTCCGTCTGGCGCTTTCGGCTGTCGTTAGCAGGAGTAGCAGGAGTAGCACTGAAGTGGACGGGATTGAGTCAGAAAATAAGTAGAGACAACCGTGAGTGGGATGGAAATACGGCGTGGCACTACAGGGAGAATCGGAAAGTCAGTACTAAGTTGAAGAAAGGGCATATGAGGATGTCAACGCACGGAGTGGCACTTTAAAGATGCATTGAAGATCAGTTTAGGCAAAAAAGAGAGAGGTCAAAGTGTAGACAAACGGAGTGGCAGGCCTTTGATAGGAAAGAAAGTCAGCAATTGAAGAACCACGTCTAGGGGAGGAAAACTTACGTCGCTGGGGTAGAGTCATCGCGCTTCTCGGCGGGGAAAGCTACGAACGAAGATTAATGTCAGAACGAGTAGGAAGCTGGAAGCACAATTATGCCGACCAGGGAAGGCAGGAGGCGCTGGCGGGGCGGGGAAAGCTATGGGAAGACCAAGTCAGGACAAGAAAATACGTTTGAAGTTGTTGAACTTACCAGGGTAGGCAGGCGGTGCTGAACCATCATCCCTCTTGCGCATACCATCGTCAGGAGTTGGAGGAGTAGCACTGAGGGAGGCGAAACATCAGCTTATTGGCTGTAGAGAGACTTTGCGGAGTACGACTTGCGGTGTAGCAGGTCTGCGAATGAGGGGCAGAATGTCAGCCAAATCGAGGAGACGACATATAGCGAGATTCGACTAACGTTGCTGGGGTCGAAAGACCTCGCTTAGGTACAGTTGGAACCGTAGGGGGTACAGGCGCAGATGGGGCCGCAGGGGGCGTGACGGGCGAGTCATTAGCGGGTGTAGCACTAAAGGACGAGGATGCTGGTTAGCCACGAGCACTAGGAAGAGAGCAAAGATCACAATTTACGGCGTGGCACTGCGTTTGAGATTTGGAAGTTAGGACAGACGCAAACGGACGGCGAGATTTTTCCTTAAACTCACGGGGTTGCTGCAGTTGCTCTTCAGCGGAGATTTCCCAGAAAATATTAGCCGATGTCCTAAGATGTAGCAAGTTCTCATCCCTCACGGAGTTGCTGGCACAGCGGGGCTTAGGTGGGAGGTAGGCGTCAGAACGTGTGGTTTGAAAGGAGCTGAAAGAGGGCTCACAAGGCGTCATCATCGCGCTTAAAACGAGTTCCTCCTGGGAAAGCTATGAGGTAAATCGATACGAAACGTGAGTACAAGGTTGAAGTGATCTCTAGGAGGATTACAATGCCGCACCAGGGAAAGCTGGGGATGAGGATATGGGCGATTAGCAAAGGCGACCGCAATCCTGAAGGTGGAGCTCGCAAGAACTAACCAGGTGCTGCCGGGAAGGCGGGGTTTCCAATAGGCTCTCCGGGAAGAGTTCCAGGAGTGGCGGGCCTGCGATCCAGGAGGGAAATAGATCAGAAGCCGAAGGGCGCGGTGGCAAAAGGTTGTGCAGACACACGTAGCTGGCCTAAAGATGTGCAAATCCAGTCAGACACATCTCGAGCGTACACACGTCTATACGACTCACGTAGCTGGGGTTCCAGAGGTACCCATGGGTAGGGGTGCAGCACCGACGGATACTAGAGGGGCCATGTTGTCAGAACCGCAGGTGGGATGGAAAGTGGGGACTCCACTCACCGAAGGCCATGGCAGCGAGGGTGAAGGTGATCGACTTGAAGGAAGGCATGATGAAAGGAGTTGTTTGAAGTTTTGAGTTGTTGTAGTGTGGTGGTGAGAGAAGAGAGGAAGAGCGATGTGATGTGCGAAGTCAAATGCTTTGACAGTGCTCGCCAGCGAAGTGACACTCGTCGTCATTGTTAAGCCGCGGAGACTAGTGATAATGACCTTTCATTTTACTTACAATCATGACTCTAAGCCCAGGTACCGGGGCCACAATCTGAAATTCGGTGCCATCCTCCAAGATCCTCCCGTTCGGACTCGGAGATCCTGCCGTCGTCATGTCGGTGCGTTTCTCCGTGCGAAGGTGACCAGCCCGAACTCGCACTTCCTGGAAATCACATATTGTTCCACCTTTACAAGGTGTAAGAGTTGGTTCAATATCAAGTAATGAGTCGAGAACACGGATACTGCAGTAGCTCTTGGTAGCTCGATGTCCACGGTTCTGGGGTAGTTAAAGCACACAAGGAGCCTGCATGTTACATCAAGTTAGGACTTCAAAGCTCGCCTATTGCGCCCACCCTTCGCAGAGATTGCCAAAAATACATTTAACACCTCAACAACCTGTTAGCTACCATTTTTATGGGCCCTCCAAGGGCATTGGCGTCGAAGTTGGTCCGTGCGACAGACTCGCCTGCACTTTGCCATAGCGGACCTATTATTGGATGGAGAGCGCCGGTCACTCGTCATTGTAAAGTACCGCATGTAATTGGATTTTCATGTCAGGAACTCGGGAGCACTCCCATTTTGCGTCTCGAGTGGTAGCAACAGGTCGCGACGCGCTTATTAGCAAGTTCGCCTTCCGACCGGTAAGGATGATGGAACTCAGGTTCAGGACAAAGAGTCGCCGAGAAACGATTAATTCCATACAGTACTGACATGTCACATCTGTAAGGAACTCTCCTAGTCTTTGATTAGGCCACCTGGATGGTTCTATACATAGCCAGCTCCCTGACTTCGGCGTTTTTTGATCGCGGAATACCTGTCCCTGGAACGTAAGTCCTCGATGGCGAAAACTGACTCTCCGACTCTCGACCGACTCGGTGCTGTAACATGCGGCGCTGCTGAGTTTTGGAATTCAACCGAGCCGAGCATGATACCGTCAGTTCAGGATCGGAATTCATGGCCGAGCGGCGGACGGCTTCGAGCGCCCAACGAGCAAAGCGATACTCACCTAGCATTGCTGATACATCCCTACATTTCTTCGTACTCTCGCAAAACCCTCACAGCTTCGACTTCCCACCTTGCACCAGCTTCTTAAACTTCTCCCTGAGCGTCTTCTTTTGAACTGCACGACAGGTACACAATCAGTACTCGTCCTCCGCATCTCGATCAGAGACGACTCACCTTTCCCAGTGCTAGTCTTTTCCAACTCTACCACAACTTCGATCCATTCTGGAATAGCAAATGGCGACATCCTCCCCTTTCCAAATTTTTTCAGCTCGGTCTCGAAAGCAGCGTGCCTTCCGTGCCACTTTGCGCCGTCTTTGAGAACGACGAAAGCATGTGGTCGCTCGCCCCACTGGAGATAAGTACAATGGTTAGCTCAGGCGAGGAGATTTGAAATATAGAGCAAACCTTTTCGTGCGGTCGAGCTACGACTGCTACTTCGTGAACATCCGGGTGGGCGCTTAGGGCGGCTTCGCAGGCAAGAGAAGAAATGTTCTCGCCGCCTGATATGATCAGGTCCTTGCTTCGATCTGGTGTTAGGTTTGATTAAGCCTCGAATAATAAGGAAGAAAGAAAAACGGGGAGAAGACCAACCAGCGATGTTGAAGGTGCCGTCTGGGTATCGAACGGCGAGGTCTCCAGTGTGGAACACACCACCGGCAAAAGCTTTCCGGGTAGCAAGGGGGTCCTTATAGTATCCCTGTAAGATTGATGTCAAGATTTCATTATGAGTCACTCTGGGAAAATTAGATGGCCGTTGATGAGCACGACGAACCTTCATAACGATGTTTCCGCGAAAAACGATCTCTCCGCTGCACACGGACATCAAAGCGATATATCAGTTGACAATCTCAGAACATATCAGATCTCAGGAGAAGAAACCCACACTTCGATTCCGTCCCACTTGACCTCCACCAGATCACCCTCCTTGACGTTGAGTTCCTCGCCCTCCGGAATGAGGCGCACGACTCTCATATCATCAGCTGTGAGGAATGAAAACCCTTGGCGGGCCTTCTTTTCGAAGTAGGCCGGGTCGGAAGTGTCGGAAAAGTACTGCCAACAACGAAAAGCATGTTGGGTTTCGGTTCGACACGACTTGAGGGAGCGGTACTCACGTTCCTCGTGATCGGACCGTAAGTTTCTGATCATTGACAAGCGTAAGCATAATCCTCGTCATCCTAGGAATCATATTTTTTTGGCACACACTTACCAGTGAGGCCATAAACGTGGCACACCTCGATACCTAAGCCTTCCAGCGCTTTGATGAGGGTCGAAGTCGGAGCAGCACCCGCCACAGTCGTGAGGACTGGATGTGACAATTTTCGTGCGCTCGGATGAGAAGCAATGGATAGCTGGCTGCGGGTGAGTGGATTACATCAGCAAATTGACGTAACAGTAGATCTCGAAGGGCGAGCGAACACTGTTGGTGCCTGCGAAAAGTGCATAGATTCAGAAGACAAAACAAAAGGCAACGAATCATGATAAGGATGAGGACGAGGATGAGGATGAGGCAGAGAACGAATTTACTCACACCAGAGTAGTGGGTCACGCCTCGCTCTAAGAGGCCTTTCCAGACTTCGCTATAATCGCCCACAGCGCGCAGGCAAAGCTGTAGTGGAGTCATAGTTATTCAAGCAGCATTGAGTATCGTAACAGGAAAGGATAATCTAGGAGGAGAACGTACTTGCGTGCACATCGCCATCGTGCAAGCATACGGGAAGCACCACCCTAAACAATGGAACTGACGCGCATCATCAGTCGCGAATACATGTCTTGTGTGACGAGTCTTTCGCCTCGAGGAGCCGAAAGTTACTAAGCATGAGAAAACGCACCATTGGTAAAATCCAGAGGTAAGTCGAATGTCTCCCCAAGCCACTCTCAACGGCGTTCGCCACTGCCGCGAGGTACGTTCCTCGATATGTAGTTTCGACTCCTTTCGGTCTTGAAGTAGTTCCAGACGTATCTTTAAATCAATTCAAATGAAGGCTTCAGCGTCCACACCCAAAATTTTGGAAGAACTCCTAAACGTCGACTCACAAGAAATTGCGAAAGTCGCTTCTTCATCTCCTCCCATCCTCAATCCTTCCCCTTCCCAGCCTTTTCCTCCACGCCTCCGATCTTCTAGTTCTCCATTGGCCAGGAAAGCTTCATAAGGATCCGAAACTGTGATATAGGTATCGTTACAAACGACGACAGGCACGGTGGCGGACCCGACAAGAGGTGCGAATTGAGAGTCGACGAGGACGAGGGAGGCGCCGGAATTTTCGAGGAGGTAGGCGGTTTCTGAGGCAGTCAGGCGAATGCTGGTTGGGTTTCAATGGAAGTGATGGGTGAGGGAAGGTTGCAATGAGCGGCGAAGGGGAGGAAAGTCAGCGGTTCAAGTCCTTCTCCCTTATGGGTTCCCTCGAAAAAGGAAAATTTCCAGATATGGAACTTACTTAAGGGGAACCACGATCGCTCTGATTGCTGGGATGGCTTGAAGGGCCTCTGCGACCCAAGGACAATTTGGCCCGCACACCACCACACGATCTCCAGGCTTTATGCCTACCGCTAGCAAAGCATAGGCCAGCTGCCGTATTCGGTCGGCCCTGCGAGGTTTCAAATTGTGTCAGCACGGCGGCGGGAGGTTTCGGGAGGCGGCCACAAGGTGGGGGCCCAGCTGGGGTAACTTGAGGTGCGAGGCTGCCAGTTACACTGCACTGCGTCGTGAGGACTGTGGGACGACGTCGTCGGGTGCATGGAAGGTGTGGAGACCAATGAACGAAGGCTCACCACTGGGAATAAGTCCACTGAACTCCCCTCTCCGGATGAACGATAGCTAAATGATCCGGCCGAATGCTCGCCGCCTTGAGCAAAAAGGAGATCGGATTGAGCGGCGTAAAGGAAGTCGATAAGCCGGTGGGAAGGAGAGGCCGAAGTGCCATCGCTAGCGAGGTATGAGGAGATGGAGGAAAAAAGGTGACGGCGGCAACTCAGCGAGAAGGGCGTGGGGAAATGCCGCGCGAATCGGCTACTTCGAGTCTGGGAGAGGAGGCGCGGGATGGGCAGCCGAACAAGAAACTTGAGAGAAGTTTTTCTGATCCGAGTGACGTTTCGTGAGACCGGAGCCGGAAAAAAAGGTATTCGCTTAATGGCGGAGCGCTGAGCTCAATAGTGCCGGAGTTCCGAGCACTTGACTTAGTCCGTGGATGGAACGGATTACTGGGAAGCGTCCGAACGACCAGAAGGTAAAAGAGAAGGTATGTCGCCTCAGCAACAGTATAACTGAGTGCTGTTTCTTATAGGACAATCTTAACGACAGCAGGTGCGAGGCTTGTACGAAACCGTTGTCTCGTAAACGATCAACGATACAAAGCTTTCTGAGAGGCGGAAGACCACACTCGAATTTTCGATTCAAAGTCAACCACCGAAGATGCTCCTTTTATACCCACGCTTTCGCAAAGCTCAATCAGCCGGGGTCCACCAGACCGCTCCAACTCACGCCTTCGATTCCTCGAAAGACACTTCAACCACTTTATCCCATCCTTTCCGCTGGCCTATCCTGGCGTGCAACGAATAATCTTACCAAGTCGAATGGTCACAGAGACAAATGTTAATGGCTGTCACCGAAGACGGCAGGGCGTGGAGAAAGACGTCCAAAACGTCAAGGTCTTGCAGTCCGTTGTATGAGATCCTGACATTTTTCAACTTTTTGAACGAAACAAGGACGTCGAAAAATCTTGACCTGCCTCAGAAAAGGTTACCAGCCACATGCAAGTCCTCAAGGCAGGTCGCTAGGAGGGGCATCGCATCGCAAAGGCCTGCCTCGGGATCCCGGAGTGCAAAATTGATGGACAGGGACGCGAGGGTGGAGGAAGAAGGGGCGAATATGAGATCGATGAGGGGAGATTTGCAGAATTTGCGGCCTAGCTTGAGCGAGCGAGAGAGGTGGAATGGGATTCGTGAGTACGGTGGCGTCGGGAAATCATCGGACCGTCGCTCCAGTCTTCGTCGAACCACACGTTCTGCGTGAGATCTTTCAGCTCTGCCAATCCTCAGCTTTAAGACCTTTGTATCTCACGAAGAAAAAGGCCCAGGAGAAAAGGACTGACCTCGAAGGTGCGTTGAGCTAAGCCATTCCGTGCCATTTAGCGCTCGTCACTTTTGAGCTTCGAGTCCTGAATGTAGAGGGTTTGTAGTCCCTCGAAGCCCTCAATCAGCTCTTCATGTGATGATAAGGCCTACTACTTGTCTTTCTTTCCCCATATCTCGCCTCGATGATGTGGAGCTCCCTCGTATTGAAGCGACCTAGAGCGGGGCTTTCGAGGATGGCGCGGATCGTGATTCTGCAGCCGGTGTAAGAATGGGCGCAAGGGTCAAGTAGGATAGACTTCCAAAGAAGAGGCTGAACTAGGTTAGGCCACTCGTTGGAAACGAGAGACGCAGAGAAGTGGGTTGCACTGCGTTGTCGGTGGGCGGCGATCCATTGTAGTTCTCCCTGGTGGATGAGTCGCCTATGCCGTCGCCAAAAAGCTCAAAGACGCGAAGGAGTGTTTCGGGTGCGAGGTCGCTGATGATCGCCATCAATTGCGAGGTTGTGGGAAGAAGGAAGAGTCCCGCGCTGGTGGACTCGACGTGGGAAGCTGTTCCACACCTCGGGTTACCCCTCAAGACGCACACCAACTCCCAACCCCGAATCTGACGAGGGTACTGTAGAAGCCTGATTCATGTGTGTTAGCTCTTGCGTATAGTCAGGTGAACATTCGTGCCAAAACGTAAGCTGCGAGGGCCAAAGAGTATCGCGATAGTAGATGAGAACCTCGCAAGGTCGATATGCGATATGGACCCCTCTTGAAAGCAGAAGATAATAGGTGTGACTCCATTTTGTGCTTTGTACAGAAAGGGCTTGAAAGAGGAAGTTGTGGGGATACAGCCAACATAAATGCGGGGTGGGTCGAGCGAAGAGAGTGTGCCGTGCTGCCGTTTTTATACATCGACCTTTGCCTTCTTCGCCTACGAAGCCACAAATCAAGAGGAAATCAGTTGAAAAGTTTTGTAGTTGTCCAGAGTCACTCCTTATTTCTGGCGCGAAGCGAGAACTCACCTCTGGAGCAGCCGGCGCGCCGAACCTCTCAGCCCTCTTCCGCTTCTTCTCCTCCTCATCAGCGAGCTTTTTCTGCAGTTCTGGGTCGACCTCTTTTGGTGCTGCCTTGGGAGCGGCGGGAGCTTTCTTTTCGGCGGCAGGAGTAGTGGTCGCGGCGACGACGGCTGCTTTTGGTGCGCGAGCTTTCTTCTCGCCCAGAGGTCGGTCGAGTGCCTCTAGGCTCTGCGAGAACAATGTGCGAGGACGGTCAGTAAGCTGTTATGCGTCACGTGGGCAGCTGTCATTTGGACGTGCCGCCCAACCTTGTTCGCTTCCGTGTACCCAAAAGGGAAGCGCCATCGTTTGCCGCCCTCTATCGCGATCCCCAAGTCATATGGAGCAGAGGCCAATAAGTAGGTTGACGTACCTTTTCGACGCTGGCCGCTGGCTTCTCCTCGACCTTCTTCCCAGTGCCATACTTCTCCGCCCTCTTGCTCAACACATCATCCTTCTTCTCCTCCTTCTTCTCCTCGTCCGGCTGTCCGAACCTCGCCGCCCTAGCCTTTCGCTTCTCCTCCTCAGCACTTGCCTTGGCAGCCTTCTCCTCGGCTGTCAATTCCACGGGCGCGGGGGTCGGGGCTGGAGTTTCAGCGCTCGCGGTCTCTGCGGCGGTGATGACTGGCGTTGGCTCGGCTGCGGGTGTTGGGACAG
This sequence comes from Phenoliferia sp. Uapishka_3, assembly GCA_035521515.1. Taxonomy (NCBI): domain Eukaryota; kingdom Fungi; phylum Basidiomycota; class Microbotryomycetes; order Kriegeriales; family Kriegeriaceae; genus Phenoliferia; species Phenoliferia sp. Uapishka_3. The sequence continues at coordinate 11,307 of JASZXU010000114.1, forward strand.
CTGGCGAAGGATCTGCGGGCGCGGGAGAGGCGGAAGCGAGTGGGACTGTAGGAGCTTCGAGGATGCGCGAGATGAGCTCGTCCTGCGTGACGGCGAGCGAGGAGGGGACGCGTTAGCGAGGTTGTTGGACGGCGGTAGGATAGCAGGAAGAAGAAAGATGTGAAAGAACGCGTTAGTAAAGGAGCTGGTGCGGAACGATGCATGCGCGCAACCTCCGATCCGAGCGCGAAGCCATTCTGCAGCCGCAACGCCAACTGTGGCCACCTCGATACGCATTCTCGCTTTTGAGAACGTGTGACTGACCTTCTTGCCGGTAACGGATAAGCCAGCGGCCACTAAGAGTTCCTGTCGAGCGCAAGTAAACCGCGTCAGCACACAACTCGCCTCCTTCGCTCGCACCGACGCGTACCTTCAGCTTGGGGACAGTCAAGGCCTTCAATGACGTTTCAGTGTGGGCGGACATGCTTGCTTGAGTGGTTCGAGGCCGGCAGCTAAACAAGCTGTGTGGGTCTCCAAATGGAATCCTGACGGACGAAATCAACTCTCGCGAGCGTCAACTTCTCGCGCTCCTCAGTCCGCTCAGTGCTCAGGTTAAAGACTGTACGTCGTATGACCTCGCCGACATAATGGCAACGATCAACGAGCTTCCCTCCGAAACTTTATTTCTCATCTTCAAACTCCTGCCCCGCACTCGAGGTGACCCCTCCACACACGACCGATTCGATTGGGCAGCGCACCGACAACGAAGTGCGACCCTCTCCTCTGCATGTTCCGTTTCAAAACAATGGAAGCGTCTCGCTGAGCCACTTCTGTGGCAATCCATACTCATATATCCTTATCACACCCAATCAGTTGGGTGGCAACACACTATTCGCGCAATCCTTCGCAGCTCTGCGTTGGGTCGCTTCAAAACGAGGCAGCTGGTCGTTCGCGAAGCGAGGTTCAAGCTTAACGATACGGATGATGATGAGGAGGATTCTCCGTCCTTGAAGGACCTCCTAGATGGCTTGAAAGGTCTTGAAAGCCTCTACATTCAGGACTCGAAGCTGGAGGAAGCCGACGCATGGATTGGCACGACCTGGCTTGGCTCGACGAACCTTCAGGGTCCGTAAAACCCTCAAGTTTTCTTTCCTTAGAGGCTGATAATGCTATTCCTCGGTAGATTTGAAGCGCCTCACCCTGAACGCGAGGTTTCATGGGCCGTTTCATAGCTGGAGCACCAACGACCCGACTAGCTTCACATGGCAGCGCATTCCACAACCCGTCTTCCACCTCTCTCACCTCAACCTGGCACCTCTCCCACCTCAACCTGGGCCCCGAAATGTGCTCGTCATCGCTCATCGAGCCCATTTTCGTCGCTTCTTCCACTACCCTCACAGCATTAACCGTCAACTTCTCAGCTGGAGGCGCCGAGGACGCAATCTGCGACGCCATGCCGCTCCTAGCAAAGTGCCTGGAAAGCTTGGTTGTCATTGGCGACCTATACGGTGGCAGCTCGAAGCTGAGAGCAGCCGTCTCTTCGCTCACGAGGTTGCGAAACGTCAAAATCATTTATGACGACCCGGACGAGCTCGACTTTCTCGATGCCTTCCTCCTCGCCCTCCCATCCTCCTTAACCAGCACAAAAATCAGTCTCCCACTCCTTTTCCGAACAGCGCTCAACAGCTGGAACAATGAAAACCTTCGAGATAGGATAGGAAAGAAGAAAGGATGGGACAGGGTGAACGAGCTGTCGTTTAAGAACTCCATGGCGGAGATTTTAGAGAATCCGGGTGGACTTGCTTTGTTTGAGTTCTGTGAAAGCGCTGAGATCAAAATGATCTTTGAAGCGGGTGGGATTTAGTGGAGATCGTAAGCTTGATTTCTTTGCCTTTACCTTGTACTTTCTGGCTCGTCAGGTACTTGCCTTCTCGCGGACAGCCCTCTAGTACCCCTGCAATTTCCTGTTTCAGGCTCAACAGCACTCTAAAAGTGACTCCGGAAGTTTTTTTCACTTGTTCTGTCGCTTTAGCTATCCAGGACCGTGGGCGATTCCGAATGGTAGTCCTCAACGACCTTCCGCCACTAGCAAGCCTCCGCGCCTTCAAGCATTCCTTCGCGTCCAGTATTTCCGGAATCAGTGAGCTGGTACGAGTCGAATATTCATTAATGTATCAGATGCGAGTCAGGGCGATTTCGTCTGCATGAATTTCTGGGCCAGACGGGACTCGCGAGGACGTACCGTACTCTCGTTTTAGGAGCTCGGACATCACTTGAATTTGGATTCATCCGCGCCAATCTGAGCTCTTTCTTTCCTACTTCAATCGACACCTTCAACTCACCACGAAATGGCACAGGCTGAATTGAGAAGGAAGCTCACTATCGTTGGGGATGGATCGGTGAGTCTTGCTTGCCCTTGGTCGTCGTACAAGGTAGGGAGATCGAGTCATGGGTGCAAGGAGCTGAGTTTGGTATTTTCCGCGCACAGTGTGGCAAGACATGCCTTATGATCGTATTCAAGGACAACAAGTTTCCTAGCGTGAGTCTGCGACGCGTTTAGGGTAAGGTTCGTGGCGCTGGGAGCTGAAGCGCTGACAGTGGGACTGCAGTTGTACACGCCAACTGTTTTCGAGAACTAGTGGGGCACAGACGATCTCAGGGGAGCTCACGCGATGCTGACATCCGCCCACAGCGTGAAGGACATCAAAGTTGACGACCGTCTCGTCGAACTGGCTTTGTGGGACACTGCAGGGCAAGAGGACTATGACCGACTTCGTCCCTTGTCATATCCCGACACCGACGTGATCGTCATCTGCTTTTCTGTTGATAATCCAGACTCAGTGGACAACGTTTGCGTAAGTCTCTTTGGTACTTCTGTGGTAGCGCTCGGCGTCCGGGGGTCACGAAGCTGAAGGCGGAGTTTCTCCTTCGCAGGAAAAATGGATCGCGGAAGTAAGGCACCATTGCCCAAAAGTTCCCATTGTACTGGTGGGATGTAAAATCGACCTGAGGGATGATCCGAGGACGATTCAGGGCTTGAAGGCCTATGGTAAGAGAACAGTAACGTCGGCGGAGGTGAGGGCGATCCTTTTTTTCTGGAAGGCGAACATGGCAGAGAAAGCTTACACGTGATTTCAAATGTAGGGAGAGAATGTCAGGCAGCAGATTGGAGCGAATCGCTACCTTGAGTGCTCTGCGCTTACCGGACAAGGCGTTCATGAGGTTTTTGACGCGGCGACTCGCTTGGCCCTCGGAAAGCGACCTCCCGGAAAACCTCACCGATGCAGATTGATGTGAAAGTAGGGACTGTATTATCTTGAGACTCTGGACTTGCTTAGCTGGAACTTTCGTTTATATTTCCAGACAACGCGGTGGCTTTTGCGGATGTCATTACCCCGCTGAAGCTGAAAATTAGGGCTTCCGCAGAAGAAGGCTTGCTTATTTGGGAGAGGAGCAAGCGAGAGAGTAAACCCTTCAGGGATAAAAGGGCAATCGTACAGACCTTCCGAGTGGCGACCTTAGGACGTCAGCGCCGCGAAGTTGAGATGCCCCCCACGCCACCATTTCATACGCTCACGGTCAAAACGGAAAAGTTCGAATGTCATTGCTAATGCAGTACATTGATCAAAATTGACTGAGAAGATGCATAAGGTGGAACTCGAGCTTCCCTCCGACTGCGGCACCGTGAGGGAATGGAACGACCGCACATCAAAGGGTTTTCGCGTGCGTACCGCGACTTTCTTCGAGGTTTTCGCGTCCTTGACGCGCCTTTCCGACTCTCACTCCAGCCTCACAAGACCTCACGTAGCTTGAGTAAAGATGATACAACAATTGAATGTGAAGTTCGTATCCCGTTCGATGAAGAGACTCTCGGCCGGGGCTCTCAGTGGTGATAATCGGCCGGCCGTGGCTCCCTCACTTTGGCTCCAGGGCTCTCGTCACACAGTTCCATCACTATAAGTTCCATTTTGACCTCGTTTCTTTCTCTTCACCTCACCAGTCTCCTCTGCACTTCCACTCGCGCACCCTTTTGCTTCGCCTCCAAACTCACGCCTGGCCTCGCATCCCCTTTGCACCTTCTTCGTCGGAAGCTACTTGCTCCATCTCAACTCGTGACGAAATCGTCTTCAAGCCGTAAAAAATCGCCGAACATCCAGTTTTTCATCGTAGGCTCGACTTTTTTTCTGCCTTCCCCTAGAACACGATGCTGACCTTTCCCCCCTCCTCCAGATGTTTGCCCTCTACCCATTCGCAGGCCCCAACACCGCCTTCTTCATCGAATCCAGCGCTTCACAGAAGTCCTGGTCACTTCCACGACTTTTCAAGATCCCCTCGTCCTTCGCTTCCTTAAAACTCGACACTCAGGCCGCCCATATCTCCATCGACGCTATGCGCGAGGAAACTCTTCACGCCGTCGACCGACCACTCCCATCAGCCGTTTCAGCCCTCAGAGACTACCTCTCTTCTACCGCCGAACCATTTTCCAAGATCAACCTCGTCGAGATTCCTACTATCTTCATCGACACCTCTTTTCTCACCCCGCCTTCACCCGACCACCTCGACGTTCTCGCACACCTCGCACACCCTCCCCAGTCGCCCAAGTTTCTTCTTATTCCGACCCCCGACCCGCACGCGCACTATCACAAGTCAGTAGAGATTATCGAACGATCGATGAAGAGGAGGGCCGCAACAAACGCATTGAAGAAGGCGGTACCAGTTGTCGCTGTCTCCCTTGAGACGCCACTTCCATCCTCGATGGCGGTCGTCGTTCTTTCACAGAAGCGTCTTCCATCGTCGTTGGCCGCTAATGTGGGAGGCGGTATCAAGCTTGAGAGGGGAGGATCGAAGAGGGGACCTCCAAGGAAGATTGCAGTGATTTCGGAGGAAAAGGAATGATTATTAGTGGGATGGGGATCATGGGATGAACTGTGGCTTGATAATTGGGCAGCGATTATTAGCCTTCAGCGGTACCTTGTTGTTGTACTTTTTCAGTCTTTGAACCGACATTAGCGTACCGTAATAACAATAAGCAACATGACTTTGAATCACGAGAGTCATCTTTCTCGATATCGGGCTCTTTGCAAAGTTTCGTCATTTTGCGAAAGAGGAACTTGAAATCTATGGCTCTTCGGTCCTCAGGCCTCCTCGAGCTTTCGTAGTTACGGAGGCCTTCGTTGCGAAGTCGCTAGATCAATAGTCAGGCCGTGAATGGTAGCCCCCGGCCTGAGATCGAGCAGGAAATGCTTCAAGATGTCCTTCGTTACTTTGAACCATTCTGGCCACCGAAGTAGTGATTGGGGTAGAGGTTCGGTTGGATCGGCGGTACCGGACGGCGACTAGAATCCGCTGCTGTGCTAACATGTCGCCGGGTGTATCCTTTCCGCTCGACTGCTGTGCCAGAGCGCACTGGAGCGACCAAAGACAAAAAAGACATGCCAATTCTGAAGAGTGATGAGTGCCTTCAGTTCGCTGGGTTTCTTAATGGGTCAATTGAGCTGTTTAGGGTTCACTGATCTACAGGAAAAAATGAGGTTCAACGCTTTCTAAAAATGTGGGTCACTTGGTCCTTCCTGCACCACTCGCTAAGGAATTCAGATGGGAACCTGGAGTCATCAGAAGTCTGGACGTAGCCGAATTGAAAGCAGCTCTCGATGACGCTGTTCCCCGAAAATCGATTCTCCTCCCCTAACCAGTCGTATCCCCGCACGCCGGCCAGCTCTTCCACAGCGCTCCAATCGTACCGATTGTAGTAGTGTCCTGTCGGATCTTTACAAAGCGTAATCACTAGCAGGTCTCCGATATATTGAACGTTGCTTGCAGAGGTGATAAAGCGTCGAAGAAGGCCGGCGACGTTGGTGCTCCAGGGGAATGCGAAGACGAGTATTCCGCGCGGCAGATCGGGTTGACTGTAGTAAAAGTCCTCAAGTTCACCAGCGTCGGCAGTGTGGCTGATGTTTTTCAATATTCCTTCGGCCTGATCTTCCGCCTTATGTAAGAGAGACTGAAAGTAGTGTCCCACTGCGTTGCACGGATTAGATTAGAACGTGGCTAAATCTCAGGCAAGCCCTGTCACAAGGCACGCACGATCTGATTTGACAGCTTTTCCCACCTTCTCCACAGCCGTTTCGCATTGTCTCTCGATCGCGCTCAAGAGGTCGTCCGGGCCGCTGAAAGCAGGCTTACGTTGGTGGTGCGAAGCATAAACGTTGTCGGGGCTTCGGCGTCTGGCCATGACGGCGATGGTGAAGGAGCACGAGTCGGCCTCACCCAAGATGTGGATTGGGATTGACGGGTTGAATATGATTGCCGCTAAGTTGAAAGAGGGGGTCTGGAGTGGTCGTCGAATGGGCGTTGGTTGCAAATATATCCTGCGAGTGACTGAATATACAAAGTAATTTCAGGAAGCTGAAGAAGGAGGGTAGTTATATATCTCAGTGCTCACCTCGTGTGGTTGAAACTGGGGCGGGAGGTGTCGAAGGTCTTTCAAGGCGCGAAGGGGGTTGACTAGTTAAAGCTGTCGGTGCTTGCGTAGCAGCTGGAGGCATTCTGTAGCTGGAAAGCATGCCCATTTTCTTCGACAGTGGAATCTTGAGGCGTGGAAGTGGGGAAAGCAGAATTGCGTTGAAAGACAAGTTCCTACAGTGATTGGAAACAAAGGATGGGCAGTGGACGTCAAGTCTCAGGTGGAGACAAGGTGGAGAAAGGGAACGAGTGCAACACTTACCTTGTTCAAACGTACAACTTGCCTAATACCCTTTCGTGAGTTTGAGCTCTAGGATATCTCTCAAGAAAAGTCTCGTAAAAGATGCGCTGATGGGAGAGTGTTCCCAGAATTCGTAAGCAAGTGAGCCGCCGCCAGCGCCAGCAGAGCTGGACTGAAGGCATAATGAGCTTTTGATCCTGTAAGGAGACAGAGCTGCCCTTGAAAGCCGAAGATATTGAGGCTAAGCATGAGAGAAGTGTAGAAGGCCAAAAAAAAGAGGATCAATGAGACGACGCGGATCGTGGCCAGTGCCAAAACCCAATGTTTGCCGAGTTTGCGCGTAAGCACAGATTTCTCTCACTAACAATGTGTGTACGTACTATAGCTACATAATTTCGGTGCTAAGATTGCACAAAGCTGTATTAGGGCCTTGAATTCGGTGTCTTGTAGATGACTAGGCCGCCGTCTGACGTTACGCACCCGGGCAACGTTGCCCTCCAAGCTTCCCGTCCAGCCAACAGAGCAGAATTCAGCATTTTGAAGAGAGTTCAGATTTAAATCACATGAAGCTTTGAAGCGAGAAGCTTGAGTACGCTTCGTATCTTTGGCCCCACCGTCTCAGCATGTCTCAGAGCCGTTGCGGCTTCGGCCGAACGGAGCAACAGATACGAAGATGCGCCCCACTTCACCCTTTCCTCCTTTACCACGACACCTGGATCTCTCACTGTTACACTTGTGAGTTTCTGATGCATAATCCCCACATTGTATACTCAGCAGATAGGTGCAGGCCCAACACTATGGCGACCGCCCACTCGCTGGCCCACGAACTCCTCTCCCACATCTTCAGCTTCACCGAAGACCCCACTATCTCAGACCTTGAAGCTTACTTCGCGCAGCATCACGACGAACCTGGCTACCAGCCTCCGCCCTGGAGGACCTTGGCCGCTGTCTCCCTTGTATGTCGAGCTTGGCGTCAACCTGCACAGCAGCTGCTGTGGGAACACGTTCGAATCCCATTGTGCCACTCGCTCCCAGACGAATTGGGTGTGTTTGTAGTTCTAGACGGAGCTGAGCTAGACGTGGTGGACTGGGAAGAATACTCCGCGAGGCGGCTCTATGCTCCGCGTCGAGCGGTTTTGGCTGGAGGGTCCTTTGAGAGTGAGGATGGGTGGCTCGAAAAAGGGTCGCCGGAGCTGCGATGGGTAGCCGGTGTCAAGAGATTGAAGCTTGAAGGTGGAGCCTTCGGTACCAGCTTCCTGCAAGACCCGGGCTTACAAGGTATGCGCTCTCAGACTCCAAGCGGAGCGAGACAATCGCTGATCCATTGGTGAGCACAGACCTCGAACATCTCAACCTCAAAGCGTATCATCTTTTCGTTGATTCAGATTCCGATGAGGAAGATCAGATGCCACCTCTCCAGTCCTCGTCCCCTTTTGCTCTCCCACTCCACCTCACCTCTCTCGCGGCCGTGTACCTCCATTACAACAACCCTCAAGGTGCTTGGCATCCTTCCGCAACTTCACTGTTTACGAATCAAACCTTTTCCATTCATTAATCCAAAGGACCCTCAAACCCTCGACGATGAAATGGAAGAGCTTTCCTCACTCCTCCGCACCGACCTTCCACCAGCATGCACACTCTCGATCCACATAGATCTTTCTCTCTGGAGGGACACATCTGGCCCCAAACCTCACCTCGCCATCGCCAAGCTGCTTAGTGGACTCACGCCCCACGATCTCTCTTTCACCGTAAGAATGGAAGAGGTACCGGCCCTAGAATGGATCACCGATTACGTCGCCCTCTTGCCAAGGTCCTTGACACGCCTCGCCATCAGACAACGTCCCGACCTGTCCTTTCCATTCCTTCAGTTCAAAGAAGTTATTGCCAAAAACGTCTTCCCGAACCTCAACTCTCTTCAGCTACCCGGCTGCCCTCGGATCCAGCTTAGCGATGCGACGGCGAAAACACTGGTTGGTGCGTGTGAAGACAAAGCTATTCAAATTTACTGCCAGGAAGATTTGCTGTAAGTGACTAAAAGATTATCTTCATCGGGCTCATCTAACAACTCCTTGCCTCCCTGGCTGCTCACCTCCCAGGTGAAGTTGTTCCGTGCTTCTTCTTCAGAACATGTACACTGTACAGGTCCTTATGTATTAGAATTGGAGCTGTAGGAACGTCGATTGTGCTTTAAATTTGGTTATCTTTTTGCTCCTGATCTCGACGGGTCATCACGGCAGAGGCTGAACTTCGGAAGCTGGGCGAAGTCGAAAGAGGTGGGATTGCAGTATGTACTGAACGTCACATTCCTCGCCATGGGCTCTCCGTCCTAGCGCAGCTATCTCACAAATCAGTTCAAATATCAAGAATGATGGGTATCGATGTGCCTAGCTACAAATAACCGTCCTCGAGTACTTGTAGGGCGCGATGGCGCGGGCGTTGGTTGCAAAGTCGCTGAAATCAATGGTCAAGCCATGTTTGGTAGCCACCGGCCTGGGAATGAGCGGAAAATGGCTTAGGATGGCCTCCATCGCTCTGCTCCATCATAAAGATCGGAATGAGGGGTTTCATGGTGCTGAAAGATCGAAGTTAGTCAAATCGGGACTGGCGGTTCGTGAGTTCGATTGCAGATGCTCGTTGCTTGGCTTCCAACTTTTGATGTTGTAGCCTGTGTATCTACATATTTAAGGTACGTCGGAGATACAGCTCTCAGTCCGAAACTGTTGCGCGTTCGGGCGTAGGTCCATCTGGAGAGAGTTTTTCCGAAGGCGACGTCGCGCAGGCAAATGCTGTTGCTCTCGCACCCTGACCATTTAGGAACTTATTTAGTTGATTCCGAGTGCTGTGAAAATGCGAGATTATACGAACGTGATATTATGGCGACAGGAATTCTTCGAGCGTCGCCCAGCGGCTTGCCCTTCTGTGAGCAATTAAGGCATCAGCGTGGTTGCTTAAAATCATCAAAGACAATCTCAGAGGCTTCTCGAATTGGGAAGGGACTAGGAAATGAGGAATCGCAGGCCTCGGAAGAAAATGGCGTGATAAACGAGAGCTTGACGTTCTGACACCCGGCGAAGGATGGTGTCAGCATTGAGCAATGTCGCAGCTTATCCGTCTTTCCCGCACACTTCAGCTCTCAAAGACGATTATTTGCCTTCCTCTCAGCTCTTCGACCACGTATTGGAGTGGCCGCGAGTCGCTATAAAGCCGTCGAGACGACCGGCGCAAACAACTTCGCTTCGCCACGGCCCACAACACCTGATAACGTGCTCGCAATGGGGAGCCTATGCAACAGGTTTCGAGCTCCATTCCAAAAGGAAAGAACCAAGCTTGTGGAGCGGGCGAGCTGTAACAAGGCATTCGAGCAGATTCAAGCGCAAGCTTCGCAGACGTCGAGACGTCAGAGGCCTTTGAGTACGATCAGAGGTGGGCGAGCACTGACTTTCTCATCGAATTCAACGATAACTGATTCCAGGCTTGAACAATATTGCAGGATGTTCTTTGCGCTTCTATGGACGGCTGTGACAAGTTGGGGGCGTTTGGTTGGGTCGGCGGTACCGGACGGCGATTATAATTCGCTGGCTGTGCTGACAACTACCGCGCGTGTATCGCTTTCTTCCGCTCATCCTCTCCGTTGCCCTCGACGTCTTCGATTTTCCTTTCGCAGGTGTCTTTCCAGGTCACCAGCAGCAAATAATACATTTGAAGCACATCGCCGCCCGTCCAAAGTCGAACGGCCCGACGTCACCCTCTCGGAGTTTCCCCCTGCCATCGGCTCGACAATCCCACGCCGCCCCTTCCTTCAGCGCCTTCAGCGAAGTCTTAATCCCTTCCATTCGACCTAGAACGTCAATTGAATCGCATCCGGCACCTTTTCGAGCGGTACTCAGCACACAGCACGCGCCTTTCGAAAATCCAGCCGACAACCACGCGGCCCGATCAACAAAGCGTCGCCGAATCGCCCAACGCACCACAGACCGCAAAAGCAATGCCGTCGTCCACCTCTTCTGATACAAGGGCAGACTCTCGAGAGGCTGAGCTCGAGATGGATAAGCTGGAGGGAGGCAAGGATCTCGAGAAGCACGGGTCTGGAGCGTCGGGAATCTCAAGGGCAGACGTGCAGGCCGCAGAGCTGCCGAAGCTGAAGTAGTAAGCCCCAGGTTCTGTGCGTAGTGTTGCGTGGTGGGGCGCTCGCTGACATGGGTGGCGTTGTGCGCAGTATCCCTTTCGTGGGCCGCAAGCAGCCTCGCGAGCCCTACGACTCAATCGAAGACGCTCCCATGTTGCCCCTCGCCAGCGCCAACATTTTCTCGAAATGGACCTACTGGTGGATTCAGCCAGTGAGTCTGTTTTCGCTTGTCGACTGACCATGTTCTGACGAAGTTTGGTCATTACAGCTACTCATCGTCGGAGCTCAACGCACCCTCCAGCCCAAGGACCTTTGGAAATTACCGGAGGAAATGGAGTCTGGTTTTCTAGCGGACAAGTTGATGGAAAATTTCGATCGGAGAAAGGCAAAGGTCGAGGCTTGGAACAAGGCCCTCGAGGATGGCTCGTACAAGCCGAATGCGGTAAAGAAAGTATGGTGGAAGGTGCGGGGGAAAGATGGGAGGAAGAAGATTGGGCTGGCTGGGGCGTAAGTCTTGCTCACAGAAGCCGAAGACTTGGAGGGGAACGAAGCGAAACTCCCCAAAGCAGCGAGCTGACGTCAATCATGCGGCTATAGGCTTAGCGACACTTTCTTTTACGAATTCTGGAGCGCTGGAGTCATCAAAGTTGTCGGAGATGTGAGCTGGTCTTTTGACTCCCCACCTATTTTTGATTGCTCATTCCGAAAAACCTCCAACAGGTCGCTCAAGTCACATCGCCACTTGTCACAAAAGCCCTAATCAACTTCGCCACCGAATCTTATTACTCCCACCGCGGGATCCCCGGCTACACCCTCCCTCCAGTCGGAAAAGGAATCGGTCTCGCCTTTGCCCTCTGGGCAATGCAAATCATTTCCTCCCTTTCCATCCATCAGTTCTTCGTGCGATCCGCTGGAACTGGAGTGTTGGCGAGGGGAGCTTTGATTGCGAGCATTTATCGAAGGAGCTTGGTTCTCAGTGGGAAGGCGAGAACGGTCATCACGAACGGAAAGCTGGTGAATCATATCTCGACGGATGTGTCGAGGATTGATTTCTGCGCTGGTTTCTTTCATGTGAGCTCGTTTCCTTACATAACCTCCATGAAGAAAAGTCTCAGAGCTGATATGTTCACTTCTTTAGATGTCTTGTATGTTTTTGTCGGCGCCCTCGTTGACATGAGTCGGGTCGTGCTGACGTCCTCGCTCACTCTTCATAGGGACCGCACCGATCCAGCTTACTATTATCGTCGTGTAAGTCCTTTATGATTTTTTCACAAAGTATTACTCATCATCTCATGAATATTCATCATCTTCCGAATTTCCAGCATCCTACTCGTCAACCTGGGACCCTCTTGTCTCGCCGGTATCGCTTTTCTCCTTATCATGCTGTTCGTCTTCCTCCACCCTCCTTTGCATCACCTTCCTGACTATTTTGAAATTCACTTCAGGCCGCCTCAGTCGTACGCTATGAAGTCGATGTTCGCAATGCGACGAAAGGCGATGGTTTGGACCGACAAGCGCGCGAAGCTCATCCAGGAGCTGCTCGGTGGAATGAGGGTCATCAAGTTCTTTGGTGCGCTTCTTTGTTGATTTGATAGCTCGATAAGCTAGCTGACATCCTCTTGTCTTGCTCAGCCTGGGAAGTACCTTACCTCGCGAAGCTGAACGAGATTCGACGCGCCGAGCTTTACCACGTCCGTGGGCTTCTTACTATTCGGTAAGCCTACTTTCTTTCAAATTCTTCTCTCTCTCCCCGCGGAAGCTTATGATGTGTTCCATCAGTGCTGCCAACACCGCTATCGCCATGTCGCTACCGATGCTGGCCACCGTCATCGCATTCCTCACCTACGCTGGAACCGGCCATCGACAGACCCCAGCTATCATCTTTACCTCCCTAACATTATTCAACTTACTTCGAATGCCTCTCATGATGCGTAAGGCCTTATATTATCATAGCTCGAAAGATTCCTCTGACATTGATCTTCAGTTCCCATGTCGCTCTCCACTATCACTGACGCTCACAACGCTCTCGGACGTCTCACCGAGGTACTATCTTCTTCAGTATTCCTCGGAAAGCGCCATCACTTACCACCTTCTATGTCCCGCAGGTCTTCCTCGCCGAAGAGCGCTCTGGCACATTCAAATACGACTCGAACTCTTCACTCGCAATCGAAGTGACAGACGCAGACTTCCAATGGGAAGGAATGCCGCCCGAGACTGCTCCAAAAACAAAGAAGGAGCAAACCGCCATTGTCGCGAAAGCTAAAGCAGAGAAGAAGGCGGACAAGCTCATCGCGAAGAAGGCACTTCGAGCGGGAGAGACGCCGACGGATCCGGAAGTTGTTGTGGGAAATACGGACGAAGGAAGGATTGTTGGTGCGGGAGAGATCGAAGAAGCTGCGGGAGAGCCCGAGACCCTTCAGCTTCAAGGGATAAACCTGGCCATTCCGAAGGGACAACTCTGTGCCATCGTCGGATCCGTCGGGTGCGTTTTTTATTTTCATCTCGCTTCCACCAATTTGGACTCTCCACAGGCTTCATATTGACAATAGTTTCTTGCATTAGGAGCGGAAAGAGTTCCCTGCTTCAAGCCTTGGTTGGAGAGATGAAGCGCACTCGTGGAGAGGTCACCTTCGGTGGCTCTATCGCTTACTGCTCGCAGCAAGCCTGGATCCAGAATTGCACTCTCAAGGCTAGTCTCACAGTCCTACGAAAAGACTCAGCAGGCTAATCCTCCCTCTTTCATTGTAGGAAAATATTCTTTTCGGACAACCTTTGGACGAGGCTCGTTATCAGCAAGTCATCCACGACGCGTGTCTTGACGCCGATTTAGGTCAGTCGCCTTTCTTGTCCGCTAGGAGTGAACAACCTTTTTGACATTCCCTCATCTCAGCCATGCTACCTTACGGTGATCTGACTGAAATCGGAGAGAAGGTACGCGACATATAAATATTTGATTTATCTTCCCTTTGGGGATACACCCTTACCTCAGCTCACTCTCTGGCAATCAAATAGGGTATCACTCTCAGTGGAGGACAGAAGCAGCGAGTCAATATTGCTCGTGCTCTTTACTTCAATGCCGACATCATTCTCCTCGACGACCCACTGAGTGCCGTCGGTGAGTGGTATTTGGGATGAATTCGCTTGCCATAAACCAAGCTGACCTACCTAATTGCATTAAGACGCCCACGTTGGCAAGCATCTCTTTGACAACGCCATCTGCGGCTCCCTCGCCGGCAAGACCCGAGTTCTCGTCACCCACGCCCTTCATTTCCTCCACCAGGTCGACTACATCTTATGCATCGAACACGGCAAACTCTTGCAACAGGGGACTTACGACGAGCTCATCGCCGACACGACTGGAGCCTTTGCCGAGTTGGTCAGGGACTTTGGTGGAGGAGCTCAGGAAAAGAAGGAGGAGGATGAGGAGAAGGCGCTCGATGGTATCGAGGACGCCGAGAAGGGTGGAGACGAGAAGCCGAAGGTGGACCAGGTCGCCAAAAAGGGCAAGGCGTTGATGCAGGAAGAGGAGCGAGCCACTGGAGCCGTTTCGGGACAAGGTATACTTCACTTCATCAATGACGGGATGAGCTTGGGGGTGTTGGCTGATTTGCTTACTTTCCAGTCTATGGAAAGTTCTTCCGAGCTGCGAAGGGCCACATAACCGTCCCTCTGCTCGTCACTTCACTCTTCCTGATGCAGGGCTCTCAAGTTCTGGGTGGGCCTTTTTGCTTGAAAGCCTGAGGCTACATTTACTGATCGTTGGCTCAACTAGGCTCATACTGGCTCATTTGGTGGCAAGAAGAGTAAGTATCTTGACATGTTTCGGCCCTCGTTACGATCCCTGACGAAAGTTGCGCACTTGCAGTCATTTTGATGAGCCGCAAGGCTTCTACATGGTGAGAAGTCTCCTGATCTGATCAGTGGCTTGAACTAAAGTGTCTGCTCAGGGTATCTACGCGCTCCTCGGTATACTCCAGGCCGTCTTTTCCTTCTTGATGGGTGAGCCGATTTTATTGGCCTCTGCTCGCTTCTGTACTTACCACCGAAGCTCTTAGGACTTTGTGGTGTACGTACTACACTCGAATTCACCGATGGCCCTAACTCATTTCTTTATCTGGTCCTGCAGGTCTTCCTTGGCTACAATGCCTCTGCTGCTCTTCATCATGGAGCAATCAACGGTGTCATGAGGGCGCCGATGTCGTTCTTTGACACATCACCCCTTGGTGAGCTTTTTCTTTTCTCCCCCTCGCAGGCTTTATTATTAATCTATCAATACTCACTCCCACAGGTCGAATCATGAACAGGTATATTCATTGCTGGAAATTGTGCTTCACCTTTCGCTCACGCATTCAAGTTCTCCACAGGTTCAGTAAGGATGTTGACACGATCGATGTCAGTAGGTCTCCACTTTCTCAGCAGAACTCTCGACTTACCCCTTCCGATCTCCCTTCCGCCACAGAACACACTTAACGATGCAAGTCTTACTCCGCTCTCAAGGAGCCTGTCACTTCACTAACGCAGTTCGGCACGCAGGCTATGCGGATGGCAATTTCGACCGCCGCCTCTGTCGGAGGAGCCATCGTCCTCATCGCCATCGTCGAGCACTACTTCTTGATCGCCGTAGCGGTGATTTTGGTTGGTTATTTCCAATGCGCCAAGTTCTACCGCGAGTCCGCTCGAGAAATCAAGCGATTGGGTATGTCTCTCTGCACCATCGTTCTCATGGTCTGATGGATCCTCTCCTGGCCAGACAACTTCCTTCGAAGTTCACTCTACGCTCACTTCAGGTGAGTGTTTCTTTTCTTTGCGTCTCTCTGTGCGAACCTGATCGTTTACTTCTCACAGTGAATCACTCTCGGGACTCGCGACAATTCGTGCCTACGGCGAAGATCCGAAGTTTCTCAAACAGAACGAGACGTTTATCAACATTGAGAACCGCGCCTACTACCTCTCAGTTCGTCCATCATACTCACTCAATATTAACCCTGTTGGCTCGGCTGGTACTCACTTCATTCATGCTCATAGGTTGTCAATCAAAGGTGGTTAGGTTTCCGACTTGATATGTTCGGAGGTCTCCTCACGTAGGCTCTTTCAGCTCTACTGTTCAACTCCAAAAAGCGTAGCTAACCCTTTTGAATTCAACTTCCAGAGCCATCGTCGCGTTCATGGGTGTCGGAGGTCGTTTCACCATTTCGCCCTCGCAGACCGGTCTCATACTATCGTAAGCTTCAAACCTTTTTCCTAGCCCTTTTTGTTCTTGCCGCCCCTGACTCAAGACACCTCCTCCAGATACATCCTTACGATTCAACAAGCGTTCTCATGGATGGGTAAGTGCGTTCGCTCAGTCCTGCCGGACCCCATTTTCATCACCCACGATCTTGTTGCAGTCCGTCAGGGAGCTGAGGTTGAGAACGACATGAACTCGGTAGAGCGCCTGGTCCACTACGCCGACGAGCTTGAGCGCGAAGCACCTGCAGTCATCGAAGGTTCTCGCCCACCATCCGAATGGCCGGCACATGGCGCCATTGAGCTAAAGAAAGTGGTCATGAGCTACCGGGTCGGACTTCCACCAGTACTTAAGGGGCTCAGCTTGAGTGTAGGAGCTGGCGAGAAGATTGGAGTCGTTGGAAGGTGAGCTTTTACCGACTTCTGCGAGGCGCGAATATTGATACCTCCTTTTTCACAGGACTGGAGCAGGAAAGAGCTCTATTATGATGGCACTCTTCCGCATCGTCGAGCTTACTTCGGGGTCCATCGAGATTGACGGGCTCGATATCGCGAAGATGGGCCTGGCGGACCTCCGAGACAAAATTGCCATCATTCCTCAGGTCAGTAGCTTTTGCTACCTGCTCGCCCTTGTCCCGTTTCTGACTTTTCTTCTTTCACCTAACAGGATGCTCTCCTCTTCAACGGAACTATCCGCACGAACCTGGACCCATTCGGAGTCTACCCCGACGCGGTCCTCTGGGAAGCCCTCAAACGAGCTTGGCTCGTCGACCGGGAGGCTCAACTCGAGGCTGCCGCGAAGGCACCCGACGATACTGTACCAACGACACCTGCCAACCGTTTCAGCTTGGACCTCGCTATTGACGATGAGGGACTGAATCTGAGTGTTGGTGAGAGGAGTTTGGTGTCGTTGGCAAGGGCGCTCGTGAAGGATGCGAGGATTATTGTTTTGGACGAGGTCAGCTTCCTGTTTCGGTTGTCCTCTCTGTGTGTGCTGGTCATATACTCACGCTTTAGCGGCTAGGCCACCGCATCGGTGGATCTCGCTACCGACTCGCGTATTCAGGAAACGATCAGGAAGGAGTTCAAGAGCAAGACTCTCCTCTGCATTGTGAGGTTTTACTAAATTTTCCGTTCGAAACCCGCTAACGTCTTGGCAATTCAAAGGCTCATCGTCTACGAAGTATGCCATTTCTTTGACAGACTGTCGTGGAGTTTGAAGCTGACGAAATGCCTTTCCTCGCAGCGATCATCAATTACGACAAGGTTTTGGTGATGGACCAGGGAGAGCTGGCGGAGTTTGACAGTAGGCTTTTTAAGTACTCGGGCATTCTCACAAAGATCGTACTGATCACGCTCTGCAGCTCCTATCAACCTTTTCCGACTTGGCGGTATTTTCCATGGCATGTGCCTTCGCAGTGGTATATCAGAGGCGGATGTACTGGAGCAGGTATTCTAGACGAGGTACGCTTTTATGTGTAAAGGGAGACAATTAGACATTGGAGCGTACGAAGTGGATGAGGTGAATGCTGCTAGCAGTGCGTCCTCCGGCTCTTGAGGTGAGCTGAACTTAGACTTTGCCTTCTTTCCTCTCTGCTGCTCCTTTCATACGGCCTCACATAGCGTGTAAGCGCAATCAAAGTTGGCGGATGTGAGAGTAGTGATGGATGGGACAGTCGAGCGCCTGGGTTTTCTCGCGGGTGAAGTTCCGCGAACGTTGATGCGAGAAAGTTGAGGCGCGAACGTTGATGTGAAGTACCGTAAGTTCTGCTTGCCAGGGTGTTTGAAGTAGCATTGCAGCTGACTTCGACAACCAAACAGCGCCGACGAAGAGCGATGCAATACATTGCCTTCACGCCCACTAGTCCCTACAGGTCAGCTTTGCTCTCGCCCAATATGTACCTTCTCATACACTTTCCCGTACTCGTGAGCGGCACATTCACTTTCCATCCGTTTCCATCACTACAGACTTTCGCTGATCAGGAGACCATGTTTACGCCGTTGTACGTCCACCGGGCTCCGGAGAAGGAGACTGAAGGCAGCGCGGACTCCGACGCCACAGCCACTTTAAGTTGCCCGTAGTAACTCGGCCTCGCGGCTCTTGGCAGCTATTTCACCTTCTCTCCCCTCTCTCACTCCTTCCCCCATCTCCCACTTTCTTTTAGCGGCCGGTCTCGGAATGCAGCACGGTCTCTTGGCTCTCCTCGCCTGCACGGGAGCTGTTCTTGGACAGCGATCGACTTGTGAGCTTTTGATACCCGTTCTCGTAGATGAGACTCCTGCTCACCAGCATTGTATCGCTCTCAGATGCCCCTTCTCTGGTTGACTGCCCAGAAGACCTGCTCATTACCCGGACTGGTTCCCCCTTGACCGTCCAGTCGCTGGATGCCGGCGAGGCAGCGTACATCAAGAACCGCAGTGCTGAAGTTACGGCCCCAATCTGGACCACCTACCTTGATAATGCAGACTTGGGCACGACGGGTAAGTTTGGATTTTATAACTTTTTTTCCGGCGAAGCTGACACCACGCGTCGCAGGCTACGATACCGCAACTATTGTCAACGCTGTTCCCCGAGTTTCGATTGCCGTCTCTGGAGGCGGCTACCGGTGAGAGTGGACTTTATTTCTAGCCAACTACAGCTTTTGATGAAGTTACTTCTCAGTGCCGCCCTCTTTGGCGCATCCACTGTCAGCGCTCTTGATCGTCGCAACGATACGCATGTCGCCCCGTTGCTTCAATTGGCCGATTACATTTCGGGTCTGAGCGGGGGAAGTTGGTTTGTCGGATCCTTGGCAATGAACGATATGCCAGATATGTTTTCGGCACGTCTTCCATCGTAGCCCTGCAGTCAGCCAGCTCGCCAACTGACGCCTGCACGCACCAGCTTGTCCTTGGTGACAGCGACTTTGATGGTATACAATTTCCTCGCCTTCGCATTGATGTATCTCTGCCACTCACAAATACTTCCGCAGGTTGGAAAATGGACCTCGGAATTTGGGAGCCCGCCAGTTTGGTCGACTCGATTCTGACTGACGATGACAGCAACTATCGTACGCTTTTCTGTGCCATCCGTATTCGAGTGCCACATGCTGATGTATTTCGCGCTTTCAGACGACCATATGAAGGCCGACGTTCAGAAGAAGGCCTCTGCAGAGTTCCCGGTCTCGATTATTGATCTCTGGGGTGAGACTCATTCATATCCCCTCGCTCTCTATTCACGCTGAGCGTGATTTCTGTAGGCCGCGCGCTATCATACCACTTCTTCAACGGCACCACACGTTCGAACTTCTTCGATGATGTTGAGCACGATAGTGGACTCCTATGGTCTAGCGTTAAGTACACCACAAAGTTCCAGTCCAACTCAATGCCCTTGCCCATCATCGTTACCACCTCAACCGTCAATGACTCTTCGCAAGGCGGGTTCTCAGAGGCTGTCTCAAAGGCTAACACCCAATTCGAAATCACTCCTTACACTTTTGGATCCTTCGACCACACCTTGATGGCGCACATTCCGACCGAGTACGCGGGGTCAGACTTGGACAACGGACTCAACGCCAACAGCTCCTCGTGCGTGAACGGCTACGACAGCGCCGGGTGCGTCAGGTTTTTTTCATGCTCTCCGAAGTACCTAGACTGACCGTTTATTCTTCAAGATTTATCCTGGGAAGCTCTGCTGCTTTGTTCAACGTCGCTGACAAGTACGCCTCATACCTTGACGACATCCTCAACCCCATCGAGGAAGTCTACGACGACTTGGAGGACCGAGTCACCAGCGTACCTCTCGTCGCAAACTGGCCCAACCCCTTCAAGAACTACGCGACTACTTTTGAGAGTACTGGGAACGATATTTTGGAGCTCACTGATGGTGGAGAAAATGGCGAGAATATCCCTATTGGACCGTTTGTTCTATCCGATGTCTTCTACACATTGTTGAGGCTGACTTTTCTTCAATTCGGATAGCCTACTTGTCAAGGCTCGCGCACAGGATGTGATCTTCGCCATCGATGGAAGCGCCGACACAAACACTTTCCCACTTGCTGGCTTTCCAGATGGTGAGAAACACACATTCAACTGAAGCTTCAGCTGCTGATTTCATTACTCAGGTGGCGCTCTCCTGGGGACTGCCGATCGTGTCGCCAACCATTCGAACGGCTTCACTTCTTTCCCTCCTGTCCCGGCAGACACCGACACTTTTGTCTCGCTAGGCTTCACGGACCGTCCAACGTTCTTCGTGCGTGTCCTTCTTTCCTTTCTCCATTATTCTACTTACACTCGAGCGTCTTCCAAGGGTTGTAACACGGTCGGAAACGGCGACACCTCCGTGATTGCCAACTACCCCATTGTGGTGTACATGGGTATGGTTGTTTTGTTGTCGATATCATCACCTCTTACTCATCCACTTGACCCATAGCCAACGCCCGGACCGGAGATGACAACATCCTCACTGATCCGGTTGAAACTACCACCATCAAGTTCGACTACAGCGTCGAGGATCAGCTCGCCTTCCTCGAAGCCGGCCAGAAGAACGCCCTGAAGGGCTACCCATCTGGAACAGACACTTCTGACGCAGACTGGCCACTAGCTTTGAAGGTAAGTCTTGTCATCCCAGCAGCGTGATGTCCTGGCTTCATTTCGCTGACATGTCTCCATTTCCTGATTTCAAGTGCGCCCTCGTAGACAGGGCACGCAAGCGCGCTGGACTGACCAGGTCTGACGCGTGCACGACACAATTTGCTAGATGTAAGGGCACTCTTGCAGCTGATTTCATGCTTAAGTTTGAGTTTTCTGATGCCGTTGCCCAATCAGACTGCTACGACGATGGTGTCACCGAATCCGCGCCAACAGCCACACGCATGAAGTCGCGATCCTATGCATACCCACCTCCTCGTTCTCAGTAATCTAGCATTTGGGCTGTCTTCTGGGAAGGAAAAGTAAGGTATTTACGTAATAGGTGATCAGGAAAGGCTGCCGCAATGCAACAACATTCATTGAGGTCTCAAGAGATCTAGTCACATCACCCAAGCTCTATGATTGTGGTTGATTGTGGTGGTCATATCAGGCTGATTGAGATCCTCCAACCGTCCTTGAGCGGCGCTATGTAGGTGCATCATACCACGGTTCTCAATCCAGCGCGACAAACGCGTGCTCGATTAGTCGGGGCGAAGACGCTTGCGAAGGAAAATTTGCAGCGTCGCGTCAAGTCTAGTGGCTCCCAGCCGATGTGGACATGCGTAGATGTAGGTGCAATAAACAAGCGTAAATGGAAAAAACCAAGTCTCGCGGTAGATAATGATTGAACAGATCATTCAATCACTCACGAATCTTGGTGGCCATGCAAGTTGAGACCGAGGTCGGTCCGGCAGCTGAGCGAGCGAAGGTCCCGCTCCCAAAGTACCGGTACGGTATGTGCAGGGGAACTTGGAAGAGTTCTTTCCGTTTCTCTGGATTCCATCATTCCTTCAATTCCTTTTGACCTTCGTCCTCGTATCAACGTTTCGACATGTAAGGAACGTTCGTCAATCGTCCGCGAAATCTGCTTGTATGTCCCCGTTCTTCCAGTTCTATTTGCTGCTCCCTCGATAGCATCACTTAATATTTCCAAAAGACCCTCTTTTCCCGAATCCCCATCAAGGCGCTTCGATCAAGCTCTCCTTGTCGCCTGCGCCATCTTCCTCCAATAATCTACAGTCGCCGGCGCCCCCTTCAACCCATTCTCCGCCGCTCCGTCGCTCAGGCACAAAACGATATCTCAAAACCCCTACTCAGCCGCCAATATGATGGACCTGTCTCAAGACTTTGATGAGACACCTGGAATATGTTTCCACTGGTTAGCTACACCTTCAATCTTTGTGAAATATACCTTCAATCTTTTTTGAAACCGATGTGCGGTGTGCAAAGTATTCGATGATGTTTGAGATTGGTTGATAGAGTTTGTTAAATTCCGACCATTACAGGGTACCGTATGCGACTTCCAAGATAAGGTGCTAGTCTACGCATAAAGCTGCGAGGAAGAGAAAATCAGCAAGGTGTCCTGGGAACGCCACAAAACTGAAGGTAAATTGGCTCACAACGTCCATGTCTGTCGAGCCCAGTGATCACGTCAGCACAGACTCAAGCAAATAAAATGATAAAGCAAAGCTCACATCTAGTTGCCAGCTCCTCCACAAGTCCCGGTCCAACAGCACTCGAGGATCCCAACCCATCTGTCGCTCCAGCCGTCAGTCTCTCGCACTTTTTTGCCCGCCAAGATGATCAAACTCACAAAGCATTACCATGCTTCCACCTCCCTTCGTCTCCCTCGCCTTAGTCTCATCCACCGCGATCCTCAGGTCCCTCAAGAAGTCACCAACAACGGGTACAGTCAACCTCGTGCAAGCAAGATGCAGCGCCGGAGGGGTTTGCAGCGCATTCACTGTGAACGCAAAGTTCAGTTTTCCGCCGAGTCTCAAAGGGAAGGCTACGAAGACTCACGATGCCAACCCAGCGAACCCATCTTATCTCCGACCTCGTAAATTGGCAAGTCGTTCTCGTCGATGCTACCGAAGGCGATGACGGAGACGAGGGGCTTTCCGAGAATGTAGAGCTCGGGGAAGTTGGTGCGGATTCCGGCTTCGATAGCTTTGGCGGCTCCGACAATTTCGATACAAGACGCAGTGTAGCCGGAGAGGCCCATGTGGACCATAGACGCCCAGGCGCCAGCGATGAGGGCTCCAGGGCTATTAAGACGATGCAAGTGGCGACAGGAAAGGTATGAGTGTAAAGAGTGCAGCAAAAAGGCGACAGAAGCAAAGGAGGGGCACATCAGCGAGGCACGTCCAAGTCAAGAAGGGTTCTCAAATACATACCGAGATCCAGCCATAGAAGGCGAAGCGTAGACTCCTCCTGGCCAAGTGGTGATGACGGAGTACTGGTACTTCCGCAGCTTCTTCTCGCGGTACATGATGACGGAGCTTCCTTTTGGTGCAAAGCCATCTGTCACCTCATCCATCAGCACTTCTTCTCGCATTATTGTTGAAAAGGTGAATTCACTCACACTTGTGGGTATCACAAGAGATTGAGCTGACTCCGGGAACGCGGAAGTCGAACGGGTCGTAAGGGTACCCTGCGCGCTCGAGGAACGGCACGAGGAAAGATCCAAGACAGCAATCGACGTGCAAGCCAAGGCTGTATCGAACGGCAAGCTTTCCGAGCTCAGTTATGTCTGCAGGGAATGAACATTAGGCTACAGGCAAAAGGACAAAGCGGAGACACCAGACTCACCATCGATGATACCGTCAGGGAAGTTGGGTGCGGAGCCAACGAGCATGATGGTGTTCGGATTGATGGCGCGCTTGAGGAGCTTGAGGTTGACTTTGCGAGTGACTGGGTCGACTGGGATGTGGTGGATCTTGATCTTAAAGTACTTCGCAGCTTTGTCGAAAGCAGCGTGGGCTGAGATGGGGATGATCCTGCGGTGAACGTGGACGTTCGATCAGTGTCTGTGCCACTTTGAGGAAGCTGATACGGCTTAATCGTGCAGAGAGCCGAGAGTAAGCGAAGAAAAAGCTTACATCTCAGGCTGCGAAATTCCACGCTCAGCAGCGGCCCTATCGCGGTACGCCTTGCACGCCATCAAAATACTCTCCGTACCACCAGAAGTTGTCGTTCCAGCGCCTCCATTCTGATCGATCGCAGACGTCGGAAGTGGGGAGTTAAAGAGGGAAAGGCACATCGACACGACTTCCGAGTCCATCTTCCGTACGCCTTCGAAGCCGAGTCAAAAAATTAGCGAAGCGTTTTCGAGAGTCTCCAAAGCGGACGAAAAGGAAAAATGAAGAGAGCGCTCACCCGGGAATACATCCGCGTGCAGTGGGTTACTAACCACGAACTTGCCAAAGGCGTCCCTCCAGATTTCGTTCATCTCCTCCCCACCGTGGTACACTGCACCACTTACTCGCCCATCTTCCCATTTGGTATTCGGGAGCTCGGAAAGGGTGGTGAGAGCTGTTGCGACTTCTTCTCGTGAGAGACCGAGTGAGGGCAGCGAAGTGACTGGCGGGACGGTGGGGTGCTTGGGCGCGAGCTGGGACAATAGAGACGTCAGAAAAGCATGCTTTTGTTTGGAGTGCCGGTAGAAGAAGGGTGGAACCAACTTTAGCTTCGAGCTCAATTGTCGCGGCGTCAATCTCGCCATGAACCTTTCGTCGAGCGGAGGGGATGAGCAGCACGAGGTTAAAGACACGCTGCATGAAAAGAAGGTTGTGATTTTGTCAGCTTCGGTTCGTAAAGTTTCGCGATAGAATAACATTGCTTCGGACTTTTACAAGTTCGCCACTCTAAATCGTCGCCATCTGCTTCCATCCCCAGGCCATCCCGAGTCCACTCAATGGGTGGTAGTAGTTCAGAGGTGAAACAAACCTCCCCCAGCACAATCCGTCGCCCGCTCTAGGCAGGCCCCACCGAGTAAACGCGAGATGGATGCTGCTCACGGAGGCTCGACGCCTCGCTCGCAGCCACAGCAGATCCAAGACTCCATCAGCTCCAGCCAGATCACTCATGACTGAAGAAAAAGCGCCCTCCAGCGAGAGAATAGTGGTTTACGCACTTCTCCACGCCCCACTCCAAACTTCACGCCTGACCCGCTCGTCTCAGCAGAAGGGCCAGCCGCACCGCCATCCCCAGATGCACACTTATGATACATCTGCGCATAAAGCGTTTCGGGAAGGCTACAGGGCGGACTTTGGTCGGCGGACGTCATGACGCGCGCCCGGCCCTCCCTCCTCACAACTTCCGCTCCTGCCAATGTCGCTGCCGCACCACATCCCCCAGCGCAGCATTTTGCTTACCTTGACAATGGCGAGGTACGATTCATGAACTGCCGTCTTGATTCCGGTCGCTCGTAGGTGTCGAATGAGGCGGATGGCGTAATATTGAACGAGGTACCTGTTCCGCGAAGACCATCCAAGTCAGCGTTCCAATCCTGTCTTTGCAGTCATACCGTGTCCCCAACTGACCAGAAGATGACCTAGGACGAGCGAGAAATGATCAGACCGAGCTGATGTCTCGCGCGGTGAGGTTCAGAGGGGCGCAACTTACAGTCTTCGCATTCTCAATCGTCGCAGCAGACCGAGCGAGTGACAGCAAGACTGCTGGCTTCCCAGGTCGTCTTGTAATCGACTTCGTCATTTGTCGAGTTCTGCAGCGCGCGAAGAGATTCAGAAAGCACGCCGAGGCGCCACCAAGTCGGCTACCCGGTTACGTTGCCGGACGCCATGGCCAGCGTCTGCGAAGTCAAAGTAAAAGCCAGAACAAGTCAGCATGGCAACAAGCCTCGTGTATATAAGAGGGAGACGCTCACAAGTCAACCTTGAATGACGCATTCCTTAGCTGCGTCCGATTTCCCTACCAAATCAGCCCATCCTCCATCGCTGCGAAGCTTCGCGACTTTAAGAACGTTCCGGTGACTTTTTCGTCTCTCTCCGCGTCTCGATGTAGCCTCGATCGTTTCAAGACGCCAAATAGCACGAGCATACTTGCCAAATGACATCTCGTCCCACTGGAATATTT
The DNA here is from genome assembly GCA_035521515.1 of Phenoliferia sp. Uapishka_3. NCBI lineage: Eukaryota > Fungi > Basidiomycota > Microbotryomycetes > Kriegeriales > Kriegeriaceae > Phenoliferia > Phenoliferia sp. Uapishka_3. Next base: position 36,887 of record JASZXU010000114.1, read on the forward strand.
TCGGCCGGGGTTTACAGAGGTGATCATCAACCGGCCATGGCTCCCCCCGTCCTAGCTCCAACGCTCTCGTCTTATATCTCCAGCACAATAAGTCTTTATCACTTTCCCTTCCTCTCTCTTACCTTCACCACTTTCCTCTGAATTTCACTCGCGCACCCATTCCCCTCGCCTGTGACTTCACTTCGCTGCTTTGCATAGCCTTCGCACCTTCTTCGGAAGATACTCCCCACCTCGACTCGTGACCACATCATCATCAAGCCGGAAGCGATTGCTAACCTGCTAACTCAGCTTGCCATCGTTAATTAAAACTTCCTCTCCTCCTTTCTCTAGACACGACGCTGACATCTTCGCGCTCCTCCAGATGTTCGCCCTCTACCCATTCGCAGGCACCGACACCGACTTTCTGGCGGTGTCGGTAGTGTGCTGCAGTCAATTAGAAGTGGTACATTGAGTCTGAGGGATATTGTCAGTTTCTTAACTATGGACTGATTGCCTTGCGCTTGGAAAAAGATCGTCCTGAGACATGAGAGGTGCAAGCGAAGTGGCGGCGTCATTTCACTATGCGAACGTCCATTCTTCTCTCTCTCCTCAACATCACTCACCTCAATCAAAGCCCGGAGGTGCGATGCAGACATCAACAGAACAACTCCGGTCAATGCTCGACAATATCGTGCTCTGTATCTGTGCTCTGCATGCTCTTTCAGTCCTTCCTCACTCGACATGAAACGCCGACTTCTTTTTAGCGTGCCCCGTTTCCCCGCCTGCCTGGTGCGCACAATCCTTCGGCCGAGTTTGTGAGCAGCGCCGAGCCGGGTCTCGCAGTTTGTTGACTCGTCAAGGAAGACGAGACTGGCCGGGAGTAGCGTAAACGGGTGATTTCAGCGGC
>JASZXU010000115.1:0-37449 GCA_035521515.1 Phenoliferia sp. Uapishka_3
AACCCGGATCACACGCGTGACAAGCGTGTATACTGACCATTATACGATCCAGAAGAGTACAGTGGGGAGGGCGGAGGTCTCGTACCATTTTATTCGCGGGTCTGTTCCGTGGAGTGATTCAACCTGAAATTGGTTTCCGTCCGGTGCACAAGTATTACAATGAAGATGTAGTAGGTACAGAAAGACTGACAGGCACTTCATTCGTGATAGGGAACCGCCTTCCCGGCCTGCTCCGCCGTTTTGTAGATGCGGACTGCACACTCAAATCTCAACAAAACGAAAGGCTCGAATTGAAGTTTTAGGCTTACGGCTATCAGGCATGTTGATTCCCTTCTTGAACCTTGCCGTGCCCGGCTCAAAGTGGTAAATGTCCATGCTCTCGCCCTTGATCTTCATTCCGTCGTGCAGGGTTCCCTGCACGTCCAGAGCCCCAAATCAGCGCCCTGCCAAAGCAGAAAAAAAATCCAGATTAGAAGCACTCACAACAGACTCGTACCAAACCGCAATGCAATCTTTTCCCCTAACGACGTCTTTCGGAGCTCCAAACTAACTCACAACGAAAGGCGTCAATCTTCATCAATCCCATTCCCTCAACGCAGGCTCACCTCCATCGAAGCGTAGTCCGCCCAGAAAGTCTTAGAGAACCCGATAATATCATCAATAGTAAATCCCTCCGGATGACCAAACCCTCCCAGAGAGCCCGGCGCTATGAGGTGGACGTAATCGTCCGCGCAGAGAGACTTGACGGTGGCGTAGTCAAATTTACTGAGGTGGTGGTGGAGTGCGACGATGCTGGCGAGTTGAGCGTCGGACATTGAAATCGAGGTTTGGAGCTTCGGATGAAGAGGAGAAGAGAAGAGACGCTCTCCTGCGCTCAAATAAACGGGGAGGAGGGGGGGCGTCGCGAAGGAACTGCAGTTTCTTCGGAGTTTTGGTCACGAGATTGACGGAGCCGAGGGAGCTGTACTGTGCATAGCGGAGATTGATGTAATGGCCAAAACGCGATCGCATTCTCCGAATGTTCAGCGGTTGCGGTGAAGGTCGGAGCGTCACCAAGAGCGCGAAGTCGCGGAGTCGCCAGTTATCATACAGGCAGGAAGTTCGAGAGACTTTCCAGCAATATGAGGAGTAAGAGGGGCAAGAACATTGCGATGGGTATAACATGGGATAACATGAGTTGCGATTTGTGGTATTAACGTTTCCGCTTTCCCCTCCCCGATTGACATCAACACCTGCATTATGCCCTAGTAAATTGTTAGTCGAGTGGTCTCAAAAAGGTTGAAAAGACCCCAACTCACATCCTGTACTCCCTCTTCTCTCCTCCTCCGTGAGCTCCATCGACCTTGTAGTCCAAGACGATGTCGAGATCACGAGGGTTCTTGGCGTTTGGTGCCACCGAGATACTACCCTTGATCGAGTCGTTGGCCTTGACAGTGACCATGTCACCGAGGTAAAGGACGGTTTCTGTTTAGCGAACCGAAATTAGCACGAGCGATGCAAACAAGTGTGGGAAGAGCAACGTACGCTTCCAGTGGGTGTACTTGGCATGGGGACCAGTAGAGAAGCTGACGGCCTTGTGGCAAGCACGGAATGACACATCGAACCATCCGAGGAAAGCGTGAACGTCTAGAGTCAAGTCCAATCAGATAAGCGCTCGTCTCAATGTCCTGTGGCTGAGGCAACGTACAGTCATTTCGGGTGGCGATGAGCTCAAAGGGTGCGACAAAGTTTAGGTCGGCCTTGGTGACCGTGAGGAGATCAAAAGTCTGTTCGAGAAGATCAAATCAGCTTCAACGTTGAGAAAATGAATGCAAGTGAAGACGTACAGCAATCTTGCAAGGGTTGGTAACGACAGCCTTGAGGTCGACGGTGTCAACTAATGGCTCCTTAAGAGCGATCTCCTTGATGCAGGAGTAGTCGAAACCGTAAACGTCGTCCCAGACTGCGAAACAAAACAAGTTAGAAAGTGCGAACTCCAGAAGTGGAATTCAAAGCATACAGCCAATCTTCTCCTCCTTGTAATCCTGGTCCTCAATACCGGCAAGGAACATGGTTGCCTCGTCGGGGAACATCAGACCTCCAGGTACCTAGCAAATGGGCGACAGGTTAGCGAGAGGCTTTGTGGTAGATTGCGAATGTCCTGGAGAAACGCACGAGGTATTTGTCACGAGCGAAGAGCACACTGTCGAGCATGCTTTCGTAGAGGAGGAAGTATCCCATCCACTCAGAGATGATGATATCAACGTGCTCAACGGGAAGGACGACCTCCTCCATTTTACCCTTGATTAAAGTAATAGCTACGAAGCAATTTAAGATCAGCGCTGTTGTCTCCGTTGCCCGACAAATATATAACTTACTGTCGGAGAAACCGTTGGCATCAATGATCTTCTGCGCTTGGTCAATGATGTTCGACATGTCGATCTGAGCGTTACAGGAGGAAAGAGGTCAGCTCGAATGCGATTGAGCTCCATCCAGCTACGAGCTCTACTCACACCAATGACCTTCTTAGCTCCAGCCTTGGCCGCGAACATGGAAAGAATTCCAGTTCCACATCCAACATCGAGGACGACCTTGTCCCTAAACGATAGCAAAACGTGATGAGCTCCCCGCGCAACACTCCCAGCTGATAATGACCCAGACTCACTTGAAAAGGTGCTTGTTCCACCACATACTGTTGCGGTAACTCAATGTTCGGACCTCGTCCTTGAGCATCTCCTCATGAATACCGAAGTGACTGAATAAGAGAAACGAGGCGACTGTTGAGCTGGGTTTCTGCGAGCTCTATCCCAAAAGACTGCACATACGCGTAGGAGTCGGAGTAGTAGTCACCGGAGGTCATGGGTTGGGACTGCTTGTCAACTTATATCAGTGACCTGGTCTTGAGCGTGAATGGAGATCAACAAGAAACATACAGGACCAGCGGCGGCTCCTGCGTCGGTGGCGGCCGGGGTTGTGTCCATCTTGACGTCAGTCACTAGAAAAGTAAGGAAGAGTGGAAGTCAGTTGTAAGCACTTGACGGGCGCGATTGTGGCGTTTGCTGGGACATCGGTCGGCAAGACTATCCATCCATCCGCATGACCGCGGCTCATCCCAAGCCAAAAGCGTCGTAGTTGCGCTGTCCATCAGGCTACTCCAGGCGAACAAAGAGTGAATAGAGTATTCCCGATTCGTTCGCCTGCTCCTCCAACTCGAGCGACCAATCGGTCGAGCTCCGAAAACCTCTGCTCACTCCACGACTCCTTCAAACGCTCCCCGCTATGGCTCAAAAAAGCAGGTCGACTCCGTGATAGGGTTGACCTAATTATCACGTCGCTAAACACGCTCTTTGGAGCGTGCGAGTGGCAGTAGGCGCGGGGCCGGGGGCGAGCGAGGAGCGAGGCGAAAAAAGGATTTGCGGAGGTTGACCAAGGACAGTGGGAGCTGGCGATGATACTCGCAGGTAGGTCGATACTTTTGAAGGTGTTGGCTTCGAAGGTCCGTCGAAGACACGAAGCGTTCGCTCAACAGCGAGCATGGTGTTTTGACTTACTTTGGGAAAGGCGGCCGAAGGAGGGCTTGGTTCGGAGAGGTCGAGGTTTCGGGCAAGTTGTGAGGAGGAAAGGAAGCCGACGAAGAGCTCGTGTATAGAGGATTGTAGAGGTGGGCGCAAAGGTAAGGAAAGAGCCCAGGCGGCTCACAAGATTCAAGAAGGCAAATTCGCCCGCACGGACCAGGCTCGACTCTCAGAGGGGCAGGACAGCAGAAGACAGCCGGCTCAACACAGCAGGCAGGATTTCGGTCTGTGATTGTTTCTCGTTACAAATTTCATCATGCAGCGTTAGTCTATGGCACACTTCAAAGCTTGGCGGAGGAGTTGGCGTCTTACAGGCGCACATAACACTGTTAGCTCTGCGCTCCACAAGAACGTGCGAAATCGACGCACTGATGATCTCAACGAACTCAGGCTTGAGCGAAGCTCCACCAACAAGGAAACCATCGATGTCCGGTTGGGAAGCTGTAAAACTCGATAATTCAGGTCAGCATCCGGATTACTCTTGCCGACAAGCTGGAACGCACCAAGCTCCTTTGCGTTCTTAGCCGCGACACTTCCTCCGTAGATAATGCGGGTCTCGTCGGCAACCTTCTGGGAGACTGCTGACGCGAGGTACTTGCGGATGTCGGCGTGGGTGTCTTGCGCCTGCAAAAATAAAGTGATAAATTACCAGCCCCCGAGAGCCATTCATTAAGATACGCACCTGTTGAGGGGAGGCGACCTTTCCGGTACCGATAGCCCAAACGCTGTAAAGAGCTTGATCAGTATTTCCGTACTTTGAACAAAGATGTCGCGCGAATGTGACGAACGGCTCGTAGGCAACGACGATGTGGCTGTGATAAAGGTCTTCATCAGCACCTGGTTGAGCAACCTTTCCCTTGTCAAATACTTACGACCAACCAGCCTCGGGGATGACCTTGACAAGAGCAGCGAGCTGGCGGGAGACGACCTCGGTGGTCTTGTTGGTCTCACGCTCCTCGAGGCTCTCTCCAATGCAGAAGATAACATCAAGTCCGACCTCAAGGGCGGCAGCGGTCTGTTGTCGATGAAAAGTTATAACCTCAGCCTGTTAGCATTGAGTCGGCTTGCGCACCTTGGTAGCAATGAGCTCGTCGGTCTCGTGGAAGAGCGACCTGCGCTCAGAGTGTCCGAGGACAACCCACTTGAGTCCAATGTCGTTAAGCTGGTGGAGGCTGCATAGGTTCGACCACAAGCGTCAGTTTTCCGTATTATCTCAGACTAAAGAAGTCAACCCACGAGATCTCTCCGGTGTAAGCTCCAGAGGGAAGGTGGTGAGCGTTCTGGGCGGCAACGCTGATCTCCTGTGTGAATAACAAAAGGTTCGAAGTAAGCTCCGTGCTCCGAGTAGCTCTTCGGCGCCGCTGCATCCGCTTCCTCCATCTGCGACCCGAAGCTGCTCCGATATCGATGGTGGAACAGCACGCGAAACTCAAAGCTTCGAAAGACCTAACGAAGCGAGAATTGATCCTTTCGGATCACAGTAGTAGGCAGCTCCGTGCTCCTGGCGCGACAAGCGCTCTGGGGCGCAGGAACAGTCCCATCGATTCTAGCGATAAGGCGCTTTCTGACGACCCTGTCGCCCCTCACTCCCAACTTTATGTTCCTCAAAAACCCACCCCAAGGATCCCAAGTGAACTAGAGCGACAAAGAGCTTCTCTGACGAGAGCGAATGACGTACCTTGCGAGCAAGGTCCCTCAATGGGATGATGTAGAGGGCTGGGGGAGCGATGACAATGTCTGTAGGATGATAAGCTGTAAGCGAAACGAGCCCCAGAAAAAGCGAATCTTAAGAAAACGTCGAGCGAGGGGGCGGAGGGTCTGTGAAGAGCCAGGAGATGCTGGGACGGCTTGGGACGGTACTTACCAACGTTGGGGTCGAGCTTAGCCTCGTTGAACTCGGTAACGAGCTTGGTGAGCGTCGCGAGGGTTCCGTTCACTAGATGGAGTAACGACACGGCAGAAGCGAAGATGAAACGAGTTCGGGGAGAGACGGGACTGTGGGGTTAGTTTCTCGCGTTGACGTGTATAAGACGACGGCTGACTGACTCTTGAAGTTTCCTCCGACGAAGAACTTGCGAGAGTTTGAGCCAGCCATTTTTATAAAGTTGTAAGGAGTTGGGAGAGGTGTTGTTGGAGTAGGTGAAGGTGGTGGAAGGAGAGACGCCGGAGTAGCGAGTAATGAGTTGTCCGAGAATTCAGGGGCTGCCCGCGGCGAAACCTCTTCGGTCGCGTCCTACCTACTTCTTCTCAAAAACACTTACCGAAAACGTTTGCTATCGAAATTTCAAGGAAGTTCCAAAGCCAGCCTTCTGTCGTGCAACCCAGCTTTGGCGCACAGCAGCACTGTATTCCAACTTCCCCGACGCTGTCCCAGTACGTTTAATGTAACACATTGAACAACAGGATTGCTCTGCTTTCTTGAGATTTATGCACGACCGCAGGACGAAGAAATTGCACGACGCCGAGAGTCCTCCGTCGCGTCCATCGATAGCGTTGCTGTTGCAGCTTCGCGGCCGCCATATGGAACTCATTTCCTGGCTTTTTTGATAGCGCAGAAAGTCGCCGGGCGCCCCTTCTTCGCACAAAACCACCGAAAGAAAATGGATCTGGATCAGCTGGATTTGAGGCGTCGGCTGATTCGCCCTGCAGCCCCTCGACGTCCGCGAAGTCGCCGGATCTCAAGCGTGACGCCAGGACTCGCACAGTTCGACCAGAAAAACCAGCCAAAAGATGTAAACAAATACATGCTCGCATACAATAAATCTTCACCGAAAAGCCATACAAAGGAAGATCAGGGAACGAAAGCCATCGGAGAAAGACTCGAGAGAAGACGACCCCTATTTATCGAGTCTCCGCGACGATGTTTTGAACTCAATCGCCTGCGGACGTTCCTCAACCACACTTAAAATGACACCAACAACGACCGCAGCAGCAGGGCAACGTGAGGCAAGGTATGTAGGCCACGAGAAGCATCTGGACGCGTTTCCGTTTGGCGCTCAAAGCTGACTTGGCTGAGTCGCAGGATCGCGTCGCACTCTCACATCAAAGGACTCGGACTGGACGACGAGGGCTTCGCAAAAGAGGACAGAAATGGCTTCGTTGGGCAACGTAGCGCTCGCGAGGTAAGGCAATGGCCCCACCTGACCTGCCTTTATTTCTGGATCCCCGCGCCAGTACCCTCCACCATTATATAGAGCGCTGACCATCCACTTTTACAGGCATGCGGTCTCATTCTATCCCTCATCCAAACCCGTCGCTTCTCAGGCCGAGCCCTTCTCCTCGCCGGCGCTCCAGGGACTGGCAAAACGGCTCTCGCGCTCGCAATTGCTCAGGAACTCGGGCCAAAAGTCCCCTTCTGCCCAATGGTCGGTAGCGAGGTCTACAGCTCGGAGGTGAAGAAGACAGAGGTGTTGATGGAGAACTTCAGGCGCGCTATCGGTGAGCAATCTTAATTCTTGTCTGTTGAAGGGAGCTGGCTGCATTGCGTGGGGCTAGCTCGTAGGAGCTGGATGACTGGGATGACGAGACTTATAGACTAGAGGACTGATTCGTGACTCTGCCCCTCAGGTCTGCGAGTGAAGGAGACGAAGGAGGTCTACGAAGGCGAGGTGACAGAGCTCACTCCGGCCGAGACTGAGAACCCACTCTCCGGTTACGGCAAAACGATCTCGCATGTTGTTGTTGCTCTTAAGACGGTCAAGGGAACAAAGCAGCTCCGCCTCGACCCGAGTATTTACGAGAGTATCCAGAAGGAGCGAGTCGCCGTCGGAGATGTTATTTACATCGAGGCCAACACTGGAGCTGTCAAGGTGAGCACGAAGAACCTTTGAACGAGACTGGGCAGGGGCTAATGTTTCCACTATAGCGCGTCGGACGATCGGACGCTTACGCCACAGAATTCGACCTGGAAGCGGAGGAGTACGTCCCACTGCCGAAGGGAGAGGTACACAAAAAGAAGGAAATCGTCCAGGATGTGACACTTCATGATCTCGACATGGCAAATGCTCGGCCACAGGGCGGACAAGATATTATGAGCGTAATGGGTCAGCTCGTCAAGGGTCGACGAACAGAGGTCACCGACAAGCTTCGCGCCGAGATCAACAAGGTTGTCAACAGCTACATCGAGCAGGGTATCGCTGAGCTTATTCCTGGAGTTCTGTTCATCGACGAGGTGCGGCCGGTACCAATCCTGTTTCTGATTAAGTTTACTGACCAGTGTCCAATCTCAGGTCCACATGCTCGACATTGAAGCCTTCACCTACCTCAACCGCGCTCTCGAATCCACCATCTCCCCATACGTCATCCTCGCGACCAACCGTGGTCTTTGCACCATTCGCGGCACAGAAAATGAGCCAGGATCGGGTCATTCTGGAGGCGAAGGCATCGTCAGCCCACATGGAATTCCTATCGACTTGTTGGACCGATGCATGATTGTCCGAACACTGCCGTACAGTCGGGAAGAGATCAAGACTGTGCTTGGGCTTCGAATCAAGGTGGAGGGGTTGAGCGTCAAGGAGGACGCACTGGATAAGTTGGCGGATGATGGAGTGAGGACGTCTTTGAGGTGCGTCCCGTCCTCCTTTATCCCGAATCGTCGACTTCTGAGCTGATACGTCTCGGCAAAACTTAGGTATGCTCTTCAACTTCTCACTCCCGCTTCGATCTTGTCGAAGATTTCCGGCCGAACGGAGATTGGTCTCGAGGATGTCGGCGAGACGGACTCTCTTTTCCTCGACGCGAAGAGTTCGGCGAGGATGCTTTCGCAGCTGGGCGGGTCGCAATATATGCGGTAGAGAGCGCAGGCTTGAAAGGTGGCGACAGCTTTCGGTAGATAATAAAATGTTACAACATCGTTTCACTATATCAGCAAAAATGTCCTTCAGTCTCATTGTGAGGTCACCTTCAGAAGTCGTAGCAATGGAGGTTCTAGATCAAAAAGTAGAAGCGTTCGACGGGTTTGTTTGCCATTCAGCGCCGTGAGCGAGGCAGGGATGTGTGCAAGTACATGCCGTACGATCATGAGTGAAGGCGAGATAACTAAGACTGCAAGGATGAGTGAAAAATGTGGCTGACTTTCAGGTACACTCATCAAAAGACGTTACTTAAGGAAGCCGTTGTTGTACGTTCGCTGATCATCCCACTTGTGCAATAATTCCTTCGGCTCGTGTCCTACCGCTTCCATGACCATGAACTCGATAGAGAAGTCCGGATGCGCCACTATGTTGACCGCCAAATCTCCAGGCGTCGTGCTTTTGTCGACAGGAAAGTGGTCTGTCTTCAGACTATCCCACAGAAGTCCACTTTTTCCTCCCTTGATCCGCACGTTCCAAAGGTCTGTCCACTTTTGAGAGACCCAAGTGGTACCGTCTGCCTTGATTAAGCTCCGAAGCTCTCCAGGCTTCGACCTCCCCTTAAACGCCACTTTATAGCGACCGTAGCATTGCCATTTGTTCAGTCCCACGTATCCCAAAACGCTAATTGACTTTGACTCCATAGCGTTGATGGCTTCTTCGACCTCTGTGTTTTTCGTGTTGCCGTCGAAGAATATGAATGGGGCGCCGTGGGTGTCGGGTTGAAGGTGGCCTTGTTTGAGGTAGATGACTGCTCTTGGCGATGGCACGAATGATTTCGAGTTACCGCCCATAGTGACCTCCCCCTTCACCGTCGCCGTGGGGTCCTCTGCGACTGTTTTCTTTCCCCACCGCCACTGACGTCGGAAGGGCTCCTGGACGATGGCTTCGAGCGACGGATCGGCTGAGAAGTCCGTTAACGTCGGGATTCCCCAACTAGCTGGGTCGGAAAAAGTAGCGTTCTTGGGACGTAAAGCGACTGGAGCTTCAATTACTTCTGGGATGGGTGGGGTATCAGGAGGAGGAGGAGCCTGCATAAAAGGGTGAGAAATCGGTGGAGAACACGGCGCGGCGATAGTGTACCTGTTGCCTGGCCTGTTGGTTCTTCCTAGCTAGCTGAGGAGAGGCAGATCGTTGTCGCCTATAGATGAGGGATGAGCTGGAGCTTTACTATTCGTGTATTAGTTGACCAACTTAAGAGGAAGACTCTCTGGAGCCACTACGACCTCTGGCTTGACTTCGAGAGTCGAACTGCGGCCTCGAGTTACACGGCGTCTTCAGAAATAAGGACCCGTCAGCAACGATGCTCAGAGCTAATTTGGAAACGCTGCTCACAAGATTTCCGTCTCCCCCGGCGTATCTTGGGGTTCCGCAGGGCTGGCTGGGGCGAGGGGCCTGCGAAGTTGCTCCGTCAACCTCCTGCCTACACATCGGAAATTTCGTCATTTCACGCACCCGATTCCATTATCGACTCCTTCCAACTGTTCTGGAAATTGTTCCGCCCTGTGGAGCGATCGTGAGCCGTCTTCTGACCAGGCCATTGGGCCGACAAGCGCTTACTCCACCTTCGGCGCACTGCCTACCACTCCGCCAGTCTCCAACTCAGCCGGTTCGTGGAGCTTCTCTAATTCTTCACGAAGCACATTCGCAATTTGGCCAACGTCTCCTCCGCTTGCGCTTTGACGCTCGCGCGCGGCCGAAACCGCCGCTCTGATTAGCGCGAGTGAGTAGGCAAGTGAGTTGTCGTCTTCCATCGTGACCGGCCGTTGTTGATCGTGGCCAACCAGGGCCAAGGCAAAGGAGGAGGAGGAGGGCTGCGCTAGTTGTCGCCGGATCTCCGTGCGCCGTCCGTGACAATTGCGGGCGTGTGATCTACTCTTTGTCTTTCATTCATTAGTCCAGCGTCATCATGTCCCGTATGGAAGTCGAGAGGCCGTCACCTGGAGCTCACACACAGTCAGATCAGGAGCTTGCGCCGTTGGTCTATGTCACGCACTCTGTACTGGGTAAGTCAACCCTCGTCTCATCGTCTCATCAAGCAAGTGGCTAATAGCACTTTCCACTACAGTCTCAGCTATCCATCGGCTATGGTCTCCTCTACTTTCAGAAGTCCGTTCAACAGCCCAGCCCATGCCGTCGCGTCGCGTCGCTCACGAATTCAACCTTAGCAAGCCAACGCCGAGCGGTTCGGAACAGCCATGAGTCTCCACGGTCACACCTACAAGTTCTCCGTCTCCTTCCGGGGACCCCTATGCAAAAGGACGTAAGCCCACGCTCGCACTTGCAGTGCTCGGGCACGGCGATTTGTGCACTTGTGTGGGGGAGCTAACGAGTGCGCGGCGAATTGCAGCGGGCAAATAGTTGGAGCTGGGCTACTTGAAGACTCAGTTAACCTCGCCATAACAGAGGTCATGGGTAGGAAGAACTTGGTGCGTGGTAGAATTTGTCGGTGACGCTTCAGTGGACGTGCTGACAGTTCGACGCTGCCCGGTCGCAGGACAGCGACATCTCGTGGTTCCAAAACCGTCCATCGACCATTGAAAATATTGCATTATTCGCTTGGCGAAATATCACTGTCATTTTGAAGGTGCGCGACTTTACTTTCTGCCCACAACCTTCGAGTGCTGATGCTGCTTTCTCACACTGCTCCGCAGGTGAGACCCTAGAACCTCGGAAGTTACAACCTGCTGATCATATATTTTTCTGAAATATAGCCGCATCCTCACGATGTGGATGAGGTCAAGGTGGAATGCGAGGGGTGCTCCAAAAGCAGCCAGGAAGGGGGGAAATGGACTGTGGCGACGTACAGAGGTTCGAACATCTTCCGCCACTTGTATCCATCCATCCCAGGCTCGGAGCTAATCCTCGAATGGTCTCCGACAGGTGGGATCGCACCCGTCCCCTCAAATTGAGCCCGAGTATCCCACGGTGCGAAGGGTGTAACAAAAAGGCGCGGGCGCTGGCACCCCTTTGTCAGGGTGGCGTGTTTGTAGCACGACAGGAATCGAGCAAATGACTGAGATCTTTCTTGAACCACGAAGATTGCTGCCTTCCATGCCAACCGATACCAATCGCCGCCTGAGAAAGCTGCGGAGCCGTGCTGAATAACATTCTTCTACAGAGGTTATGTTCTGCTTCGCTAGTGCAGCGGTCTCACAATATTTCGAGATCCTGCAATCCTGCAATCCTGCAAGACGTGCAAGACCTGCAAGACCTGCAAGGCTCCAAAAAAGATGGCTTCACAAGTCCAGAGCCTGCTAATAGTGCTATCTCTGGCGTCTAGGGAAAAGAAAAAGTTGCGAGCACCGGAATCATGGTGATTTCCGTTACTCTTCGCATGATCGATCACGGACTCGAGGGGAGACCTTTTGCGTGTTAGGCAAACGTGATAAACCAACTACACCAATCGACCTGAAGTTGGGCGCCTGTGGCCTTGTCCAAAACTGAACACAACAAGGGAAGGCAATTTTTACCGCCAGAATTATCCGCCCAAAAACATCCTCCGAGACAGGTTACCTAAGTATGTTGGCGGTCAATTGTGGCAGAATTCGTTCGGTGGCGATCGGTGGCGAGGTCGCACGGCCTCTCTTGATGGTTGGTCGTCAGCGAACGCCAGACCCTGAAGTCGGATACCTTCGAATTCAGCTTCATTCCCGGAGACCAACAAGTCCTGGTCCTAGGTACGCTGTATCGTGCGAATCCTGATATTCACTAAAAAGAAATGTTTGTCTCAAAAACATCATCTCATTCCAGAGTTTCACGCCTCCTCTAGCAGTGCGTCCTTGGCCACAGCATGAATTCTGCAGAGGCAGAAGCATCAGATACCACTATAACGATAGGAAAGAAAAAAAATAGCTTACTGTCCACAGACCGCGGCGCACTGCTTTACGGCCTACGAAAGTGCGAGTGAATCGTCAGCTCCTCCTCAGCAGCTGGTACCAACAAGAACACACCTCATCGAACACATCCATCGAGACAATTCCTCTCAGTCCTGCACTTGTCACTGTCCCTAAAGCCGGAATGCAAGCAACACTTGCAAACGCCGTCGATAGTTTCGCCTCGGCTCGTGTGGGGTCAAGAAGTGGTATCGGCAGGTCGGGGAAGAAGGCCTGTTCATAGCAATGATGAGTGGACTACCCAGCTCCCTTATGAAAGAAAAGCAGCTTACGGCATTGCAGCCTATTACCAGTCCGTACATCTGAATGCCCGCTTGAGCGAGTGCGACGGACGCCGCTGTCACTCCGCTGAGCACAGTGCCGAAAATCAGCTCAAGTCCCGAGTCGCTCGAGTCCAGCAACGCAACACTCACGCAGAAATATCATCATCACTCCCATCAGATTCCAAGATCGTCAAGAAGAGGTCGATCTGTGATTTCGGTAGGGCTTCGAGGATGAGGGAAGGGAGTAGTGCTTGCTGCAGTGTAGTTGAAAGTCCTGGCGACTCTGTATCCTAGAACCACCCGCCATCAGCTCGCAGCACTTTCCGCTCTGAATCAACATCTCAAGCGACCGACCTTTCCGGGTGCGAATCGCCTCGAGCCCGACGCGAACGGCGCAAATTTCACCTCTACGTTGAGGCGCGCCTTTGCATTGAAGGGTGCAGAGGGAGGGGTTGGTTTGGGTCCATATCTATTGGAAATACACGGTAAGGATACAGGACGTTCGACGCCCCAGGGAGGAAACGCACACAGCACAGATGATCTTGGTCCGGCCAGTCTCAATGTATGCTGATCCTGAAGCTTGCGAGACGAGACCGGTCTTTAGGACTGAGGATCAAAGGCAAGAATCAGCCTTCTGGAGAGCGATGGAAGAGCTGGTTTGAGGTGGTGCGGCTGCACGTACAGACTGGCCTGACCTGGCCGAAAGCGCGGCCGTCTTGACGAAGCTCAGCAGCGCTCTTCGGTTGCTCTGGGGCGGGTGTGTGGCTATAACGAAGCTGCTGTGCTCCTTCTGGTGCGTTGAATCGCCGTCGGTCCGCACTCATTGTTGTTTCGTGACGTCGGATGAACTCCAAACGTAGCCGGACATAATTCGAAAGTCCCGGTGCGGGCGAAATATTCGTGAAGCGAGCTCGTGAATCGCCTCGACTTCAAAACCGGCAGCCTCCGCTGTTGCCTTCCTGCACCACCCAACATGTCCCATTCGACTTTCTCTTCGATACCTCGACTCTTATTTCAGTGATATATCTCTTCGAGCGCCTTGTACCTCGTTTCCAGCAACACAATGGGTGAGCAACCTTTTCATTCCTCTTCCTCCCATCCTCCCCAAACGTCGCTGGATCGTGTGCTGTGATGAGTTCTCTACAACTATGTTCTGCTTCCAAGAAAAACCTGCTTAGAAACCGGGGTATGCGGAACCACAGACCAAAAGCTTAAAATTCTCTGAGCACACTTTCGACCATGGATGGGATTTGGGATTGAGGGAACAGACCAGCAGTCGTTATGAGCAACAGCTGACTCTCCATTCTCTTTTCTCAGGCTCTCAGCTCTTGTCTAATTGGTTAGATGATAGTTCTTGATCGGAAGGTGGACCTGGGATTACAGCGGTCGGATGGGGCAAGATGGGGCGGCTGTGGTTGGAGGTGCTAGTCATATTGTTGTGGAAATCTTGAAATCTCTGTTCGCATCTTTCTGCGCGCTGTATGTATGTGAACTCGTGCAGCGCAGCTGTTGCTAAAATCGTCGGAAGTGTCTTGATTCCCCACGGACAACGATCTGAGGGCACGGCCGTCGTAGAGCCTCGAAGAATCGCTGTCTTGCGTTCCTTCCTCTCCTCTCCTCCGCTTTCATTTCTTGCCACAATCCTTGAACTTCTCACCTTCTCCACAACAATGCCGCCGAGACGTCGACCAGATCCTGCAGAAAACGACACTGCCGCAAGCTTCGGCGGGCCTTCGCCATTCGACATCTTCGACGAGCATTCCGATCTACGTGCATGGCAGCGCTGGTGGGAGATATGGTACCGTAGACATGATACGTTGGATGCAGATCCAAACAAACTGCCGGTGGAGCAACAGAGCAACTTTCTTAGCGAGACGGAGGCGGGCAACGATCACACCTTGCTTCTTTCGATAAAGGCCTCCCGACGAATGCTCACGACCGTCGTGGAGGATGCGGATCAGAGTGCTTTGAAGGCGGCCGAAATCACTAGGCAGCGCGGAAGGACCGGAAACATTATGTTGTGGACAGCCGAAGGGAGGTGGACGAAGGCGCTGACGGAGGCACAGCGTGAGGAGCTCATCCTCCATTCACTGCGTAGTTCTTGCGGCAAGTACTCGGAATGGGGGCGGGATTCCTGCCCGGAGCTCACGTTGGCACACTTGGCGGGGAACGAGGGACGGGCTCTTTGGTCCATCGTAAAGCTACTACTCGTTCAACGCGGCGAGGACCCCAGTTCGACCGATTACCCTCGCATACCCAACGAAACAGTCGAGCGAATGTTCTCCAGATCCCAAAAGGCTTCACCGTTCCCAGTAAAGCGAGCGGATCGGCTGGTCCACGAATCCTTTCTCATCTTCCGCCACGCCTACCTTGTCGACTTCGTCATGAATCTAATGGTCCTGTGTATTCAATCGGTTGGTCCCTCTTACTCTCTCAGAGTTTCATAAATACTGAGATCTGAACCATAATCAATGAGACTGTACAACAGCCGGCCGTTATTGCCTACGACTTTATCCAGACCATTTTCAAGCTTACTTGCACCTCCGACCGCTCTCATCCTTTACTCGAGGGCAATGTTCCGACCAATATAGAACGGGTGTGCGAGCAATGTCTCGAACGAGGTACGCAGGAGCACGCCCTCTCACTTCGCAGTCTATCACTGTCAGTGTAACCCCAATTGATCCTTGCAGAGCCAAAGTCGCAGAAGTTCTCGCATTGTGGACCGTGCAAAGGTGTGAGGACTCGACCAGTTCTATATTGCTCGAAGTGTGTCACCCTGTAGCTTAGGGCTGCTCACTGATTTTTAGACTGACGGAGCTTTCCTTCGCAGGGAGTGTCAAAGATTGAACTGGAAGGCCCATAAAGTGCGTCATCATATGCCAAATGTGTCAAGTCCGTCGTTCTGATGTTGAAGCTGTAGCCGGGTTGTGGTCAGGCGCTTAGCAGTATCAGGGATGTGCCCCTGTCAGCATACGCCTCCAACGAACAAGGATGCCGCACTGGCTTGGTCGTCCAGCTTCGTCAAATAGAGGCCGAAAATCTCAAGCGACCTGGTACTATTTGGATTGTTGGGGACGTCGTCGTCAGAGTAAAAGCCTCAACTCCGATGTACACCCACCTCCTCAGCCTCCGCAACGCAGCCGTCAAAGCCTCAAAAAACCTCGTTGAAGGCAGCGACGCTGGACTGTTGGAGGCTTACACATTCTTCATTACTTTCCGACGAGTTTATGAACGTAAAGTAAGGGGTCTCCCCCCATGGATTGGAGCCGTTGACGATCATGAAGAGTCGGGGGAGCTGGCGCCTCCGGGGCCCGTTACATGGCTCAACTACTGGATCCCAGCTGAGCAGAGCTTGCAAGCGGCATTCGAGCTCTCTGAGAAAAGCTTGGATAGGATGAGACAAGTCGGGGCAAATTCACTGGGTATTCAATTGGTTTAGAGGTGGTAAAGTTGGGTAAAGCATGCTTTTTAAACGATTCGCGCTCTTACAGATGGCCGCCTGATTCTCTGGAAGCTTCGACTCCAGTGGACAAGGATACGAACGAAAATTGATGCAAAACCGTGCCCATTTATCACGGTAGCTCCCTCCGATATTTTTGCTTTCCGCGGTGTCGCGCGAGCCGAGCGAAAGCAAAAACAACACGCGCCGAGCCCGGCCCGAGCTTGTTTACCCTCTTCCATCACATCACTTTGCGCCCTCTCCAATCCATCGCCGTTTCAGCTGCAAAGGACACCTCACAAGTAGACCGGCTACATCCACCATGGGTATTCAAGGGCTCCTGCCTATGCTCAAGGACATTCAGCGTCCTATTCACGTTAAGGAGTGGAAAGGAAAGACGCTCGCCGTCGACGCTTACGTAAGTGAGAGAGCTCCTCATTCTTTGAACAGCTTCGAAGCGAGGTTGGAGTTCCTCGGGAGCCGGAAGATGTGTATCGGACGGCGGCACGGAGGGAAGAGTGGCTGCGCATCGAGGGGCGAAAGTTGGTGAACGGGGAGGAGGTGACGAGCGCTAGCAGCAAGGAGCACGCACCACGACGACTGAGCTGACATTTCGGACTGGACACAGGTGTGGCTTCATCGAGGCGCGTATGGATGCGCAGAGGACCTCGCGCAGGGCAAGCCTACGGTTCAGTACGGCTCGTTTGGCAGCGAGAGCTCGGGTCACGGAGAGCTGACCGTGGACTCGCAGATACGTCAACTACTCGATGCACCGAGTCAGGATGCTCAAACACTTTGGCATCACGCCATTCATCGTGTTTGACGGAGGACTCTTGCCGTCCAAAATGGGCACCGAGGGTGATCGTGAGAAGTGAGCCGCGTTGTTTATACGGGAAATTATGTTGTGCTGATAGATATCGAAACTCAGGAAGAGGAGTGATGCTCTCAAGAAAGGAAACGCGTTTCTCGCGGAGGGTCAGAAGGGCCTCGCGAGAGATTGCTTTGTGAAGGGCGTCGATGTCACACCCGAGATGGCGTATCAGCTCATCAAGGTTCGTCGAATATCACGATCAGTGCAATTTCCCTCTGCTCACCCTCGTTTTGAAGGCACTGCGTCGCGAAGGTGTCCAAGTTTGTCCCCACGCTTTTCACTCGTTTCGACCTTCGCAGACTGACCTTCCGAGTTGCCTCACCAGTACATCGTCGCCCCCTACGAAGCGGATCCTCAGCTTGCCTACCTCGAGCGAAACGGCTTTGTCGACGGAATTATCACTGAAGACTCGGACTTGCTCGTCTTCGGGTGTCGGAACGTCCTCTTCAAACTAGACGGCGATGGGAACTGCGTCCATGTCGCACGTGACCAGTTCTCACGCTGTCGAGAGTATGACTTTTCAGGTTGGACGGACAAGGAGTTCCGTCAGATGGCTATTCTGAGCGGGTGCGACTACGTGGACAGTATCGTGGGATTAGGGCTGAAGACGGCGTATCGGTTGATGCGAAAGTACAAGACGGCGGAGAAGGTGTGTCTAAAAAACAACCTTGGATAACCGAGTGCATCGTGGTTTCTGACTATAGGATGGTTCCTCGATAATTCACAGGTCATCCAATTCGTTCGACTTGCAGGCCAGCACAAGGTTCCCATCGACTACCTGAAGGACTTTCAACGCGCTGAGCTCACCTTCTGCCACCAACGCGTATTTGACCCGGAATCAAAGAAGCTTGTTCATCTCGAACATCTTCCCGCTGGAGTGGAGGCGGATTTCATGCCATTTGTCGGAGCGTACGTGTTCCCGCTCTCTCGCGCCGAAATCAAACAATGCTGACTTGTCATTATTACAGAGCCATGGACGACGACTTTGCTCGGGGGCTCGCGTTAGGAGACATTGATCCACTCTCGAGAAACTCCATGATTGACATAGCACCGAACAAGTTCGAAGCATCCCAAGTGCGCACTTCCTCAACTGTCTTCTCTTCTGCCCGCGCTAACACTTCCAACTCCAAGGCCTCATACAAACCAACACCTTTCTACTCGAAAAAGCCCAAAGCAACGACCTCTGCCACCCCAATCAGTGGCGCCGGTTCCATCCTCAGCTTCTTCAAGCCCTCTTCGCAACCAACACCTTCCGCTGCCGCGAAAGGCAAAGGCAGGCTTCCCAAATCCATCTCTCTCCCCGCTATTGCGAAACGCTCGACTCTTCTGGCCTCTTTTGCGAGTAATGGAAACTTGGCGAGAGCGAAGAAGGAGAACGAGGATCGCGGACCTGTCGTCGCGAAAAGTAAGTTCTTTGGTGGTGGCGGGAGCGGAAGCAGGAGTGGCAGCGGGAGTGGATCGTCGGAAGAAGTTGAAGAAGAGTTCCCAGATGACGAAGGATTCGATTACGACGCTGTCGAGCGCGAACAAGAGGACGACTCTGGACTCGACCTCGACGGAGAGGAGTACCTCCGAGAAATCGAACTCGCCGAAGTGCATGCTGCAGAGAAGGGGATGCAGCCTTCTCCTCCTCTCAAGCATAAGAGAGAGCCCTCCATTACCTCCTCGTTCGATGGAGTTTCGAGTCCTCCGCCAAGCTCGCCACCGAGGAAACGCCGTAGGATTGATGAGCAGGATGAAGAGGAGCGTTACGGTGGCGAATCGATGGATGTAGTGGAGGAAGATGGAAGCTCGAGTCGTCTGGACGACTTCGGCATCAGCAGTCCGCCGGCCGACGATGGTGTCCACGACGGCGTCCTTTCGAGTCCTCCGATTCCTATGCCGGCGAAGAAAATCAAAGTCGAAAGCAAAATCACGGTTAAGGAAGAGCGCATCGTACCCAAGAAGAAGAAGATTGCACCCCCACCGAGTTCAGATCCCATCATCTTCTCGGAATCGCCTGAACCCGATGAGCAAGCAACTCCAAGAGCAGCACCGAAGCGCAGGAACGCAGTTCTTGCTTCAGTAAGAAAAGAAAAGGGGGTCGGGAAAAAGAAGGGGGATGAAGATGGCGAGGAAATTGATGAGAAAACCTTGGACGTCGCCGCCGGCTGGAGGGCAAAGTTCCTACTCAAAAGTGGCACCCATTCAGTAAGAGTTTGCCTTTCTGAAAAGGTGGGACTTCTATTCGCTAACCTCACGCATTACTTCCTCAGTCTCCTCTCGGCCTCTCCTCCGCTTCAAGTAAAATCTTACCCAAGCCTTCGTTCTTTGCTGCATCGTCGCCAGCTCTCTCCACTCGGAACAAACCTTCCCCTCTCCCCCTCGGGAAATCCTCCGTTTCCAAACCCAGAGCAACACCTCCACAGCAACGACTTCCTCTTTCACCGAGAAAAGTCAACACCATGCCTCGACCCTCGCGAGACGTCTTTGTTGACGACGACTCGACGAAAACGGTCACGAACGCTACGCTGCTGGCCTTCAGATATACGGGACCTGATGAGAGCTACTGAGATAGTAGGACAGGCCTCAGATCGTGCTTGCAATCAGTCTTACCTCATAGGCCGATGTAAAGAGAGAGGTACATAATAGACGACGCTGACCAACCCACTCGATCCCATCGTTAGCTCATCAAACGACTTTCAAGACGCGTCTCGTCTCCCATTTGGCCGCAATCCTGATGCCCTCACAAAAGCTACCCTTTAACTACAGCAAAGGAGCACTCTACCAACGAATGTGTGTGATTCCCCGAGCGATTACACTCGCTCCGAGTGGGTGGCGAGGCTTGGTCCAACACTGAGGTTGTTGCTACGAGGGTCCTTCCATTGAGGATTGTGAACCATCTTGATCTCCTCCTCCTCGATAGGGGACTCGTATGCAGTGAATGTCTGGGATACAAAGGTCAGGCCGATTCCGTTTAGCTTTCTTGATGACGCTCACATTGAGTGTCACAGCGATCTGACCTGCAGTCCGTGATTGAGCACCCTGGTAGAAGGGAAGTCAGGAATCTACATCCAGGGTGGCCTTATCGTGAAACTGACGAATTTGTTTCGAGTGACGGCATCGATGTGCCCGCCTGAGCTCTGCTCGCGGAGCTCACGAAGGTGGCGTCTCGAGTTTAACACGAATAGAACGGAACTGTTGGTGGGAATTATCTTTCGTAAGCTGAAATTCTCCAGGAAGACCTTGAAGCTTCTTACATTACTTGGACAAAGGGCAAGTTGTACTGCTCGGTAACGTCAGCAACCGTGAGAGAGAGAAGTGGCCCCGAAGCTGACGTTGAGAATCAGACCATAAGACCCTTTCTGCACTCCTGAGTTGTTGGAAGGCGATCAGACAGGGTGGTGAAACCGCATTTGACCAATACAAACCTGTAGCAGCCAGCTTGGAGAACACGGCGTTGATCAGAGCGAACGCCGAAGTGAGGCTTGCCGTCTGAAAGACACTGTCAGCAATGGCCATCGAGCGAAGTAAACCATCAACGTACCTCCAAACTCATGACCAAAAGCCGTCCCATGACACTGCGGGAGGAGAAGGGAGGTCAGAACTTGACAGTCTTGCAAATTTGCTCCCAGTACGGTGAGGGACCTACGTATTCGAAGACACTTCGTAGTCGCTCACTGGGCGGCGCAACTTTACCATGGAATAGGTGAATAC
This sequence comes from Phenoliferia sp. Uapishka_3, assembly GCA_035521515.1. Taxonomy (NCBI): domain Eukaryota; kingdom Fungi; phylum Basidiomycota; class Microbotryomycetes; order Kriegeriales; family Kriegeriaceae; genus Phenoliferia; species Phenoliferia sp. Uapishka_3. The sequence continues at coordinate 20,570 of JASZXU010000115.1, forward strand.
GCTGGTAATCGCCAAATCTGTCTTCAACCCCACGAGGCGTGTCAGTCGTCTTCGGAAAAGAAATTCCAAAGCGGTAAAGAACGAACCCCGAAGCTCATCCAGGAATAAATCTGGCGATTCGAGGGTGAGCCATCTTTTCCTATCAGGATGAAACAGAGGTGCTTACTTGAACCCACATAAGCGTGCGCTCAAAGGTGGCGCTGGCACTCAGCGAGAGACCTGTCTCAACCCAGCCGATAGCCAAAGTAACAGTGGTGAGAAGGCTGAGGACGGCCAAAACTACGAAGTTTCTAGTGGTCTTCAGATGCGAACAGATTCAGCTCATATCCAACGTCCTTGGATGAACAGAAGACGCACGGCAAAGTCCCGTTGTATGAAGTAGGCCTGAGAGATTGCGCACTGCACAGACACAGTGTAAGCTTGATCAGCAAAGGATCGTAAGTTCCTACTGACTACTAATGGTGCGATAAACTCCAGCGCCGTATTGGAGTCAGGGGACAAGTTTTGGGCAATAAAGTCCCCAAAGTTCTTGAAGCGTAGTGTCAATGAGATTCTGGTCCATGTGGTTCCATTCACTCACATCTATAAATCGGTACTTCATGATGAAGACCTCGCAAATCAAACATGCAACGCTGAGTAGTGTCTGAAAGCAATGCGCGAGAGTTCAGTGGGACATTGCGGGATCCTGGCTGGTCAACGTACGAGGGAGGCGACCATCAACCGGAGCCATTTCGGGTCCTTACAGAAAATGCGAGTCAGCTCCAGTACGAAATAAATCGTAATACACGCCATACGCGTGTGAAGGTACGACCATACTCGACAGACTACAAATTTGTAATGTTAGCGTTGGCTCTGTTTCCACGGAGGTGTTCGCTCACCTGTGCCAGGACGACACCGCAAAGCAGCATCGAGAGTAAGACGCCATACAGACACGGAGCTACACGGAAAGTCAGCCTCGTTACTTGAATCAAACCTTCCCACTTACAAAGCTCATCGGTCTCTTTCGACGTGATAGCTGCTAGAAGCGTCAGAAATATCCCTTGACGCCCAAACGGGACACACTCACCGAGTCTTGAAGACATTGCGAAAACTGCCTACTGAAACAACGCAAGTGGGCGGACTCCTTTTGATGGAAACGAAGGGCGGTGGAAGGGGGGAATCGGCTTTGGGATGAGGGAGCTTCAGAAAGATTGCATGGACCGATGATGGGACGTAACTTACGGGGCGCAAAATCAGACTCGGTGCAGGTCGAAGGAGTCGGTTCGAAAGCAAGGAGACTGGCGAGCAGAACAAAGGAAGGCGGTTCGCTGTTCTGCGGCGGATTCACCTTTTACATGCACCTTTCCATGCGTCTCTCCACGTGAGGCAGGCCCCTTTCCCCCCCGCAACCGACATCCGCAATTACTATTAAGAGAACGCTAGTGAAGCTGCTAGCGTCTCCAATACCGTGGGGACTTGTAGACTCCTGGTTGTCCATCTTGTGGGCTCTCTGCTTTACGAAGACATTCCTCCGCGACATTGTACAACGCTGCTCCGCGACCGCGACGCTGTTCCGAAGGTGCCGAACTTTTCGGGCATTCCCACGCCTTCCGATCTTGATTCGGTGCAGCCGTTGGAGGAAAACGTGCGTCTGCACCTGCTTGAACCTTCTGCGCGCTGTCTTTTCTTTGAGCACCTGCGCTCACCGGGTCCGTCAGCGGTGCGAAGCCCAAGTTGAATCGAATCTGTTTGACAGGCTCATCAACGCATCACACAAGTTTGTACTTCGCTCCGAGTAGTCCAAAAAATACGAACACCTTTCATTCCTGAATAACTACAACGGAGCCTGACTAGCGGTAGCCTTGTCCTTGCCCTCCACCTTGCCAAGGCTGCTGCCCTCCGCTAGGCCCACCGATGGGCTGCTGAAGTGGGGTGGTACCACCGCCGTAAGCGGAAGCTGGTGGTCGAGATGAGTATGGACTGGCTCCGCTGGTTGACGAGAAAAAGTCAGTTCTGGAGATTAAACGATCGTTGCGCGACAGACGAACCCAGCGAGAGGAGTACCGCGGCCGGATGGATTCGGGGTCCTCCCACCAGCGGCAAGTTGCAAGGCACGTTGAGCAGGATTCGGGGTTTGCCTCCCAGCGTAAGGGTTTGGAGTTTGTCCTTGGTGGTAAGGAGTTTTTGAGTTGGGGATTCGAGCGGCGTTACTCGTTCGAGTTTGGTAAGCCATTTTGAACGCAGTGCACTGGTTGTGAGGCAAATAACTATGAGCTATGAATCCGAAATGACCTGGGGAGATAACGAAACGTACCAGAGCCATAACGTCTCCATGATCCTGGCCAAGAAGAGAGAAGGCACCGGGAACGACCTTGATTGGCTGTAAAGAAACTCATCAGGAGTGCAAGCTTTACAACAAGAGACAGACACTTACCCAGCTTTGGATTTCAGTATGTTGATTCACGCGGAAGCTGACAACGAATTGACCGGGCCTTTGTTTGTCGAGACCGAAGCCGTACGCCGACTTGCCCGGGTTCGCCATGGTATTGTTTTGGAGGAAGAGGTCTAAAGTCGAAGTTAGGAAGGCAACGCAGGGAGGAATGTAGCCGTAGAGGAAAGACTGACCAAGTTGCTGCTGTGTACCTTTGTACTTTTCGTTATTTATCATCTCCTCGACCTTGCGGGCCATTTGCTTCACGTGCGAGAAGATGAGCTCGTCGAGATCGATGTACGAATACTTGCCACCAGCGATTTTGAGTGGAGACCCGAGGGAGAACTCGTTGGTTTTGTTCATCTCGAAGATGGCTATCAAAAAAGGGGGTAGTTAGCAAACGTCAAGATCCAATATTGAGGGCACGTCTTACCGATGTGTTGGAAGACTCCGTCCTCAACCTTCCAAGTCACTGCGAGATGATCCTCTTTTGATGATGGCCGAATGACACACTCGCCGCGAGGCTGATGCGTAAGGTACTCCTCCGCTTCACCAGCGCTGAAGTTGTGGAAATTGGGGTGTTTGATGACGCGGCGCTGGCGTCCTGAGCTTTTCTTGAGAATAGCGGCTTGACTATTCTTGTCGGCATCGGCGCGGGAAAGGTCAAAGTACTGATCCGGTTGCACGCGACGGCGCTCCTTGTCACCGGCCCTAATCGCATCATCCTGAGTCGAGAGCTCGACTTCAAGCTCCTCGAGCTTAAGCTCCATGACAAGAGCTTGTAAGAGCTCCCCTGGTCGGAGTCGGCTTGCTTCGGGTCGCTGAGAGCGGTACGCCTGTGCGACGATACCATCAATGCCGGAGTCGAGGCGACAGAGGATGGACTCGTCAGCGCGAACGCGAACGACGCGGACTGGGATGATGAGCCCGTAATCGAGAGTCAACTTCGTTTCTCCAGTGAGGGTGGTGAAGCGCTCCATAGCTGATGGCTGAGTGAAGTCTCGTCGAGATTCTTTGTATGGGCCCTTCATTTCGTCGCGAATGGCGTAGAGCGTGAGTCGCTTGGGAACGCGAAGAATGTTGGCGAGCTCTCGAGCAAAGTCGTCCAGTGAAAGGTCGTCAAGCTTCTCCGGGTCGTCGTCGAGCACATCCTGTACCGCCTGCGACGCCGTGGCGAAACCTGAGATGTCCTCCTCGTCGTACTCCATCGCGTCGGCAGCCATCTTTCGAGCAACTTCGTAGTCTTCAGGGTGGATACGCGTATCGTCGAGAATGTCCGGCTTGTCCTGCTCTCCATCGGTGTTTCGTTTCAGGTCTGCGTTAAGCTCGTCTTGAGGAATGCGAAGATAGGCAGCGGCGTTCATGAAGATGTTCTTCGTCATGACTTGTGAGGTGATAAGGTTGCTTCGAGATGAGAGCGTGCCACCCTGAAAATGCCAAAAGTCAAACGGAGCCGAGACGAGTCGATTTCTGCTCAAAAGTCACTCACGATGGGTCCGTTGATCTTTTGCAAGATTGAGGAGGCTTTTCGCGGGCCGAGTCCAGAGACGTAAGGAAGGAGGTGGAAGTAGTAGGAGTTTCGAATGGCGCGGTTGATATCGACACCGACTTTCGCCGTCACCTCCATCAAAGGTCGTTCCAGTGCGCGCGTGATCGTCTCCTTGCGGAGCTGTCGAGGTCAAGCAGTAAATCAGCAAGAATGCAGCTGGAGGAGGAACCAGTGACAAGGCAAAAGGGGCACACCAGCTTTTGGTTTTGGTCATAAGTAACAGAAGCGAGATCGGCAGAACCCAACGCAGCGTACTCGTTGAGCGGACTTTGGGCGTAACGAGCGAGGGCGACACAGTATTTTCCCAAGCTAGACAGCTCTGGGAACTCTGTCGCAGCTCTTTTGCTGTTTTGGTAGATCCTCGCAACATCGTCGTAGGTGTAGATGACCTCGAAGTGGGCACGCTTGGCTCGGTCGTCAGCCGAGACGTACTCCTCGTTGAAGTCCTCGTGGCGGTCAACGATGGCCTGCGAGACTTCGTCGGCAATCTGGCGAACGTCGCTCATGAGACGCTTCGTATTAGGACTGAAACCTCCAATGACGATGACTTGTGGGCGACGGCGCTCGAGCAAATCCTTGAACGTCTCGCGCGCGGCTGGGTCTCCACCAAAGTTGGGCTCATCGAGGCGGTCCAGCTTGACATGTTCTCGGAAGTGGCCGTCCGAATCGAGGTATACGGCGATGACAGAATCACGTTTTGGGTCTCCGGCGCCATGAGACACGGCCAGCACCGTTGGGATGTCACCCTTCTCCATCGTCCCATCGTGGCGCATGAATGGCGCCGCGTCGATGCGTTGGTCGAGGCGGAAAGCGCAAAGGTTTCCGACGAACTCCTCTTCCGCTTCGATAATGAGATTCCGCGCCCAAAGTTGAGCACCTTCCACCAAAATGCCCACCGCCTCCTCGAGAATCGATTCGCGGACTTTGTTCCACTCTTCGGCGGCAGAAGAGACGTAGTCGGATTTGTACATCTTTTGGAGGTCGCCGAGGAATTTCCTGCTTGCATCGTCGGGAAGAAGGACGGAGCATTTGACGAGATCCTCCTCCTCGGCAGAGAGAATCTGAAGGAATTGGGCGGTCCGGTACATATGAACGATTGGCTTGTTCTTGAGATATTTGAAGTTCTGTTTGGCGATGGGAGGGTCAGTGGCGTGGACTAAAAAGTAGGCCGCCCGCGAAAGAAACTCACGAAGAAGGGGTGCATCTCGTCAATCTTGTCGAGACCTTTTTCTGTCGGCACGACCGAGACGACACCATAGTCTTTGAAGAAGCGTCGAGCCTCCTTTTTGAGCATTGGGTCCTTGCTGATCTCGTGGACCAGGATCATCTTGGCGACTACCAGGTAGGTTGTGTCAGTCAAAGAAATAGTCCCTTTATACTTGATCAGACGCACTGCTTAGGGTCACCTCGGCTTTCATGCCCTCCCCCTTTGTAAATTCCTGAGCAAGGTCAAGAGGGAGCTTTTCCGGGTCGTCGGCAAAGTGAGTCTTGTTGAGTGTGGCAAAGTCCTGAGAGAGCTCGGTGGCGGACACTCCAACGGCCTACAAACGCCAAGCGATTAGGTTCTGGCCGCATTTGCGAAGAGTCAGACAGGACGAACCTCGGCGAGTTTTGAGATAACGCTCCTCTTCGCATTCTCATATCGCGACTCGCGGGTGGCCCTCTTGACCTTACGCAGCTCTTCGGCCCCATCTCGAACGGCATTCACCTCAGCAATCCTTTGAGCGTACTTCATCGCCAACCAATCATTCGCATCTGCGACCTCCTCCACGTTGTCCAGACTGCCGTAGATATCCTCGAAGTAATCGTCCTCAACGTCGAGCGAGCTGTAAAGGTTGCGAAGGTCCTGCTTGCGGTTGGCGAAAGAGCGATACTTGACGGAAAGTGCAGAGATGCGCCAGAGGTCGGCGAGTTCGAGAAGGACAACAGTCTCTCCGGGTACTGATGGGTCGGAAAAGACAAGGAAGTCGGTACGATGGTTCCAAATGAAGGGGACCTCGAGGAATTCAACGTTCATGAATTTGATGGTGTTTTGAACGGCTTGAAGGAAGGTGTCGTGAAGTGGAGGAAGGTTGCCGTTGTCGTCGCGGTTGAGGAACATGTCGGTCGCCCTGGCGGAAATGCGGCCGGGAGAAGCCATCCAGGTTGCGGCCTCCTCGAGGTCCTCCTCGGCGATGTAAGGTGCAGGGCCGGATTCGGTGGGAGGGAAAGAGGGGAGGCCAGCAGATGCGAGTTGCATGCGCTCTGGGATGTCGATTGCGCGAATGGCGTCGTCGGCCTCTGTCAACATTCGAGATTCGATCTCGGCTGGGTCATAAATCTGTAGTGTGGGAAGAGGAAGACATTTTTGAGAACTGCGCCGAGTGGTAGCAAAACATCGGACCACTCACGTCTTTCAGGGCTTTGTCCTGAGCGGCATCAATATCGTCCTCGAGAGCGTCTGCGTAATCGGCCCCGTTTCCAAAGACATCTGTAACTTCTTGCCACGCTTCGGCAGTGATGCCTTCAACCATGCCGGCACCAAATCCACTCCTGCCCGGACCTCTCGCCTTCTTTGTCTTCGTACGCTTCTTTTGTTTTTGCTTGCGAGAGCGACGGTCGTCCTCAGAGTCGGAACCATGTCGACCGGAAGAGTCGGATTGAGTGTCATCCTCGATGAATCCAGCCATTTCGTCGGCATCGAAGAGGTTTCCAGGGTCGGCAGCTTCGCCGCGAACGTCGTCGTCGTCGAAGATGTCCGCCAAGTTTCCACCTTCGCCTCCGGACGCGTCGGAACCACCGGAGACGGAGCGCCGCCTTCGAAGTCGCTTGAGCTTGTGGCCCTGCAACGGAGATATCAGCGCAGTTTCTGATGAGCCCCGATGCGAGACCGCTTACTCCAGAGTTCCGTCCTCCAAGCTTCTGACCCGTGTTCTCTTCGAGAAGGTCCAAATCGTCCTCGTCGAGGTCATCGGCACCTATGGAGCCCAATCAGCAACTACTCTTGCTCTAGGTTCCACCGTATGAAGCTCACCATCGTCACTATCCTTCCTCCGTTTGCGAGAGCCATCCTCTCCAGAACTCTTGTGCTTTCTGCGCTTCTTCTTCTTCCGTGATGTCGTATCTTCCTCATCCTCAATAAAATCTGTGTTTTGTACATCGTCTAAGTCAGTACTATGTCATAGCAAGTCCGCTTGCTCAAGTCAGAGTAGTCCCGGAAGCCAGCAAGTGTGCGACGAGCCTCTGACCATCTGTTGCAAGACTTCCACTCTGGGTTCCGCTTGTGCTGAGTCCCTCCTTGGCCCTCAAATCATTGCAAGGAAAGCTTGACACCTGCGAGCCTCTGACCACGGAAACCCGTGAGACCAAGTCATGCAGACCCGAGTGTACGCGAGCCCGGTACGATAGCTCGAGCCGGTACCGAGCGAAGCCCCGAATCTTCTTCTTCTAGGTAGAAACCTGACCGAGTCATAGCGTCGAGGTGCGTAGGGAAAGACTTGCCTGCACGCAGCTGTCGCTCCTCCTCACTGTCGTCGTCCGTATCCTCCTCGCTACTGTCCTCAGCTCCTGGCCCTATATCAACGCCTTCCCCTTCAGCCTCTTCGCCCTCGGCATCAGCGTCCATGTCATCATCCTCGGGGGCAGCGCGTCCAAGAAGGTCGGCGGTCGACATGAAGGCCGGCAAAGGCGGCGGGTTTTTGGTTGTCTTTGAGTGCTATGGATGTTTGAGTTGTATAAGGAGAAGGTCGAAGGGATAGTAAGTGGGTTCCAAGGGGTATGAGATTGTGTTGTTGTTCGGGTTCGCGCAGAGGAACCCAATCACAAGTCGAAGCTCTCGGGTTCACAGACCGTTTTCGCAGAAATTTCCACGAGCCATTTCCATCGCCTATTCCTTCCTTTCTTGCCCGCTCCTTTTATCTGAAATAGCAGCTACAGCGTATACCCGGACGAATGAACTTGGAGTTGAAAAAGACACCTTTAAGGATGGCGAAGTTTGGCCGCGTGGCCACGCAAGTGGACTAAATGAGCGCTGCACCAATTCATCTTGCACGTTACAGTTTAGCCCTCGGTTCTACCGTGTACGTTTCCCGTAAGAAGCTAGCGATTTCTTCGGCAGTTTCCTTCGGTCGTTCTTGTGCAACAAGATGCCCCGCACCGGCTACTCTGGAAAAGCTAGCGTGCTTTACTTGCGCAACCAGCTCGAGTATGTCGTTTTCTTCCAGAACAGATCTTCCTTCCTCGGCGAAGATAAAGTGGACGGGGAGGGCCGCTGGAATCGTGTGCAGTCGAGAGTGAGCACGTCTGGCTGAGGATGCCATACAGTCGCCGAATACCAGCTGTTCCCGTGAAGAGTATCGTATGTCAGCACTGATGGTGAACTTGGGATAGGAAACTAACCGCTTCGTCTCGCGGGCGCGCCTTGAGCTTCACACCCTCCGCGACGTCCTTCAATCCAAAAACGATATATCTATCCAACACGCGAGGGTCCCAATTACGGAAGAAAGCCTTTTTCAAAAAAGCTTCCATCGCATCTTGTCGACTTGCCCAGCCATCTCGCCTTATAAGGGCTCCTCCCGTTAAGGCGCTTGTCGACTTCTCCCAGCCCAGTGGCGGTAGGACGGGATCGCAGAAAATGACTGAGGAAAATATTGACGGGATGGCGGTAGCAGCGAACGCTGTTCCTCCACCTCCGAGCGAGTGACCAATTCCTACGATAAGCTTGTTCCTCCAAAGACGTAGAGAGGCGGGAGATGGACCGTTTGGATGAGGGGCGGCGTCGAGCAGGAAGAGGGAGGTGTCGACGTCCGTGACCGGGGAAAGGGTTGGATGAAGACCGGAAGGGGAGGATGCATTTCTTAAAGATGGCGAGTCGATATATGAAAGGAGGAAATTGATGATGTCGCGACCGTGATCCGCCCACGAGACTGCAAACCAGGAAGTAAGTTCAGAGCGAGGGGGACACCTGATAAACTGAGCGCTTACAAGTATTTCCAAGGACAGCCTCGTTCAGAATAGCTGAATCTCCTTGATTGACACAATCAAGTGTCCAAACTTCTTCAATAGGTCTACAATTTTCGAATTCGGGGTGTTTCATCTTTTCGAGTAGGTCGGCGATGGTGGGTTCCCAAATTTCTATACGAGTACCAGACATAAGCAACTACTCTGACTCAGGGGAAAAATACTTCACACCTTTGTGAAATCCATTTGCGTGCAAAAACACCAGCGTCAGGCCTGGCTCCATTTTGTTTGATGTTCGCCGTTCCGTGCACCGATACCGGTTGACGGCAAGAAAGAGCTGCTCTTGATCTTGATATTCTTCCAGACTTTCTACATCAACCTCCTTCTTCAAGGCGTCGCTCTGAGGCACGAACATTTTCAACAACGCCTCAGCGACGTCGACTCGTTGCGGAGCCGCATCGCCTCCTGCTATCTGATTGTCGGGATGTGCGGTGCTTCCAGATATTGAGCGTGGGAATGCAGCCGGTACTACATATGTTTGGCGCTGCCAGGTCGGGTGCTGGGTCCCGAAAGGAGCGTCGGACCGCTCGAGTTGCAAAGTGGGGAGCTGTCGGGAGGACACAATCGGGGGTAGAAGGGGTACGAGTGGCCCAGTGAGCGGTTTGACCTGCTTCTCGAGCTCAATGTGCGCCATTCTAGTGGTGAGGTCGCTGATAAAGAACGGAATAGCCGGCCCTGTCGAATAAGCGGATCTGTTTTTGACACTCAAGTCGTTGGGTTCATTGTTTTGCTGCGGATCATCCTCGCATTGTCCTACTCGAGCCAAACTCAGCGCACAGCAGCGTATCTTCGCCTCTGACACGAGGTGAAGTAGCTTCAAAATCGCTCATGTCGGAAAACGGCCATCACGACGCCGATCAAGCTAACGACGAGCCGTCTGGTCACTCCAGCTCTTCCGTCACCTCAGCCGGCTCCGACACATTCCAGGAAGCCGTAGGTGGGGACGAGAGCCCAGCAAAGCAGGAGGATTCAGCCGCACTGCCACAGGCAGCCGAAACCGGCGAAGATGAGCACTCGCACGACGCACCCGCAGCGCGACCTGTCGACGACAACGCTACGCTAGCAGCTTTGGCCGCGAGCTCGACTCACGGCACCCCGGTGCAAGATGCAGGTAGGTGTTGTGTCATGATATCTGAGATGCTTATCTGGAAAGTCTGTGACGGTGCTAACCTTGTTCGTTTCCATAGATCTCGACCCCAACGCTCCCTCCTTCATCCTCGTCGCGTCGCTGAGGAGCCAAATTACAGACCTGACAAGCCAGGTGACCTCCCTCAACTCCAAGTTGGTGTCATCATACACGCGAATTGGAGACCTCGACGACGACCTCCACGATCGAACCGATGAGGTCACGCACTTCAAGGCAAGAGTCGCGGCGCTCGAGAAGAATCAGTCCACCTGGCAGAAAGAGATTGAAGTCGGAGGTTGGGTAGAGAGGGTGAGACTTATAGATTGCACTCGTAAGCCGTCAGTTGCTCACCTCTATTTTGTTTCGCAGGACCACGTTCAAACGGAGATGCGGGGCCTCATGACGAAAGTGTTGGAGGAAACAAAGTCGCGCGAGTCAGCTGTCGAGGCTCACAGCAAACTCGAGACTGAGATCGAGAACCTTACTTCGTCCCTCTTCACTGAGGCAAACAAGATGGTTGCCGTCGAACGCTTTGCCCGCGCTCGCGCTGAGGAGAAAATGCGCTCGCTGGAAGAAAGCTCCACCGTGATGACTGGTCTGTTCGAAGAGGTGCAGACCACTATGAGGGAGACAGTGGACAAGCTGGAGTCGCGAGAGAGGGACGTCGCAGAGATGAAGCAGCGCCTCGCCGACGCTGGGATCTCTTCTGAAGACCTTGGAGATGCGAGTGACGGAGCTCAAGATTCGTCACAGAACCCATTTCCGGAAGGCGACCGTATCATGGACGTTAAATCACTCTCCGTGCAAAATCTTCGACCTTCGCCACCCGGAACCCCATCTCGCTCTTTCCGCGGTCTTCGACCTCCTCGCCTCAACACTTCCGTCCTACCCTACAACGAATTCGTCGCCTTTGTTACCTATCTTCGGCAGCTTCGTGTCACTGTACTTTCACGGCCCCAGGATTACGCAGGCCATCCGCATCCCTATACGTCGTCATCCATCTCTAGTCGAGGCTTTGGAGTTGGAGCGCACTCCCCCGCCCCTCCTACAACACTTCCCCCGATCGCACCTGCTGTTCTTCTTTCCACTCACCTTCCCCTATCATCTCATCTCTCTCAACCTTTCGTCAAGCGGTGCGTCGAAGAAGACTCGGACCCATCGCTCCGACTCGACCTTGCTCCAGGACTTGGCTTCCTTTCTCGCCGAAACGTCAGCACCGCCATTGTAGACGGCACTCTTCTCATCGAACCTACCTACTCTGGCTCGACTCTCCCGAGCACTACCTGTGCGCTTTGCGGCACGGCTCTCGAGCGCTGGTGGGCAGGTGGAGAGATTGTTTCGCCCGCCACTGCAACCAAAACGATGCGCAAAGTACTTGGCGGCGGAGGTTGGGGTATTCCCAATTTCTCCGGCACTTCGCGAGCGAAGGACACCACGACTACTCCTTCATCGCCAGTCGGTGGCGAAGGCCCCTTCAGCTTCTCAAACTCGCCGAACCAACAAATACACATCTTCCGCATCAACGATACCTCCACCGCCCGTTACGCCATTTGTCCAACCTACTGCCTGCCACGACTACGTGCGGTCTGTGAATTCTGGACCTATATTCGTGCGATGGAGCGCGGCCTCCTGCTCGAGGAAGGCTTCCATTTTGTCGGTGGAAAAGGTGTGAACGGCGCACTCGTAGAGTCGAGAAGTTCGGGTAGTAACCTTTCTCTGGTAAGCAAGAGCAAGTCGAGCCTCGTCGGAGTCAAGTCGGTGGAGAACTTGGCTTCTTCGGCGACACCCGCTGCTGGGTTTGCACCCAAAGATCGCCTAGTTGGAGACCATCCGGTGCAAGTCGTTTTCCCTGACGAAGTCTTGGGAGAACAGGCGGCGGAAGATCCAGCTGCAAAGGCGGAGGAGGGGAAATCTAAGAAAGAAAACGAGGGAGAGAAAGAGTCCCAGGCGGAGGACATCGGAGAGAAGACAGAACTCAAGGTCACGATCCCCGATGCGGCGACAGACGAAGAAGAAAAGCCGAAGACCTCCTCAGACGCGGTGGAGGGCGCGCCCGAATCTTCTAGCCCACCCCTCATGTCGGTGCCGCCTTCGCCTGTAATCGGTGGCAACACTTCGTCTTCGTCTCTCAACAAGCCACCAGTACCTAAGCGCTCAGAAGCTCGACCGCCGACACCGAATCCCAACAACTTCAACATGGCTGGAAATGTAAACCCTGCACCTGCTCCCTCCCCACCAAAGCTGCCGCCTAGAAACCCTACGCATTCGGGAGGAGCAAAAGCGACAAGTGGCGGGCACAAAGCGATGGAGATTGGAGGCACTGTAGATGCTATGGAAATTGTTGGGGGTGCGACTGGATGGGAGGATCGATGCTGGGCTGAGGTAGTGCGGTTAAAGGAGAGTATTTTCTGGACTAGGATGGCTCGCGAGTCTGCGGAGGTATAGATGTTGGTTTTAGCGGCATGCAATTTTTGTTCGGTTTCAGTATTTCGTACCCGCTCCAAGTCTTTAAAAATGATATGGCGAAGCGAGAGCGGCTATGAACGAGCAAGACTATGTTAATGATAACTTTACATCACGGTGCAATCCTCCTTTTTAAACCCAAAAAGACCCCGTTCAACTTCCGTCTCGATCCTTTTCCAATCTGCGCGTCTTTGCACTGTAGACAGAGCGGGAAATCAGCAAAGATCTCACAAGTTCGCAACCGATTTGGGAGCGTACCAATTTCGTACAGATCTTCAGTACTTAGCGTACCGTCGTACCTTGTCACGTCGCGAACAAGGTGCCCAAGGTCCTTCGGGGAGTCGATAATAAAGATCTCTCCGACCATCTTGAGACTCGTGAAGTATAATGTTACTTGCGGTTGTCGCAGAGTGGTGATGAAGGCGTGATATGCATTGAGGTCAGCGATGAGCTGGAAGCCGCCCTCGATTGACACGATGAGGCGCTTGAGATGCTTGAGGAGAATGCTATGAAGTAAAAGTGATCAGTAGCTATCAAATCGTGCAAGAGGAACATGACCGACCCATGAAGTCGAATGCCAACTTCTTGATGGAAGACCTCGAGGCTACAAATTGGAAGAATCAAGTCAACACACCGAGTAGCGATAGAAACGGGACGGGACTCACATTTGCTTGTCCGTACTTCCCTTCAGCATGTTACAGTGCGTTGTGAGGACGTCAATCGCTTCTTGACAGGCCGCCGTAGCTTGCAGGTCGAGGTCGGCATCGTCGGGTGGACTGAAGTCTCTCAAGCCTTGATGGGTGAAAATGATGTGCTCAACCTACAGATTGGGTGTCAACAAAAGGACTTTAGTTTTTTAGTGTCTGGCCACTCTGGAACGCATCACTGACCTGATTCATAAGGATGTTGACTCCAGCATTTAGACCCTGAGCGACCGCATCGTCGAGTGCCATCTCGAATCTTTTCTTTTCTCGCACCACTGCGTTCAAGAAATCCTTCTTGTCGATATAAGCCGCCTACAAAGCATTCTTCAGAAATGCGAGCAATCACGGGCATAGCGAGATGAACGAACCATCTCCTTATCGAAGTAGACTTCAACCATTTGCTGGATCGTATCTCCAATATGTACAAGTTCAAAGAACTGCACTAATGGAGCCACCGAAGTTCCCGCCTCATGATCCTCCGGCTTATAAAGTGCCATCTGTTGCGTCGCCTTCGCGAATCCCGGACAAACATGCTTTTCACTCAACGTTTGCAAAAGGATGATGAAGACTTCTTCGATCGCATCCCGTACTTTCCGTCCATAAGTTCCCGGATAGCGGACGAAGGTTTGAACTCGCTTGAGGCAATCACGATCGGCTTGAATGAGCTGTAGGGCGGTGTCGAGAGAAAGAAGAAGCTGCATTCGATCGAATCTGCCGTTAGGTGCTTTCGGAGTGGGATTTGAAGAAGAGTTGAGAGAAAGAGATGTGCTGGAGGCGGTGAAGGTGGAGGTGGCGTCGGACGGTAAGTGGACGTTACCGGCGAGGTCGATTGAGGCGCGTTGGTTGACGTCGACACCCCAAGAAGGAGCGTCCGGATCTACAGTGATGGGAACAGGCTTTTCGATCGGAGACCCCGGATTTGGCGTCCTGGCGCGTGATGTTGGGCCAGAAGTTCCACCGAACTGAGTTCCAAGGGATGCGAAGGTATTGAAGGCTCCAGTAGCACCGCTCGTGATTGCGTTGAGACCCATGGTGGCAGTTTTGGGGATGATAGTGACAGGGAGGAGAAGGACTTTGGTGAAACCAGCGAGGACGTTTCGCTTGACGAGAGCCGGCTGCAGATCGTTGGTCAGAAGAGAGCGAGCGAGTCGAATGTGAGCAAGCTCCTACATTTGCGGAAGCGAGAAAAGTGGGATCTGAAATGGCAAGATCCGAGGCGGTCTGATATCACCGTGAGTCAGGGGGTAATGGTCGCTAGAATCGCAGCCTGAACGGACCTTGTCATCCCACTCCACACACATCCCCTCGAGCACCTCTCTGATCCAGTCGCCTTCCTCCTGCAAATAATCGTCCATATGCGGCTCAAACATCCTGAAGATAACATCTTCCGCCCTCTCTTTAGTGACGAGCGGGTTCTTGGGCTCAATCGCCAATACTGCATCCACCAGTCGGTATACTTGACCAAAGGTTGCAGCCGTAGCGAGGAGAAAGAGTGGATGTTGGAGCGGTTGAGCATCGGAGAGAAGTGTTGTGATATAGTCGGAGATGACATCGTTTGCGATGCGTTCGGTGAAGTAAATGAGGACGTCCGCCTCCAGGGGAAAGACGCGGGCGATGAGACCACCTTCTCGAGAAATTACGCGCAGGACGTCGTTGATGTAGGTGTTCATTGGGGAGAAGTCGATTCCGTCTGCTTTATCGCCGTTCGGAGTTTCGACTTTGCTGATAATCCAGAGTGAGCGTCAGCGTCGCTTCTCTTTGAAAAAGAAAGATTGAGGTATCCCCAATCACTCACACCAAATTCTTGAGTGGATTATGGGTTTGATCGTAGAAGATCTCGCGCTTTTGCACAAAGACCTGCACGACACTCTGACTGCCATTCAAATCCCACAAAATACGAGCCTTCTCTCTCATCGCTCCTTCTTCCCCCCTCGTGTCTGCTCTTTCAAATTCAGCCAGCAGGGCCGACTCAAAGAAATCCATTCCCGACTGTACATTTCGAAGGACTGTCTGTCGTTGCGGAAGAGACCTGGTGGGTGCGACGAGGGGTGAACAGAAACGAACGAGGGAGGCGAGGAGATGCGCGCGCGTTTCGGGAGTAAGGGAAGGCGAGGTGAAGATAAGCGAGGATGTGGTGTGTGTAAGAAATGAGAGGTAGTAGGGGAGGAGAAGGGAATGGTGGTGGATAAAGATTTCGCGGTACGTTCGGCCGTCAGCGGGGGATGTCACGGTCGACGTAGCTGCCGGTAGCGTTGCGGTTTTCGTTCGCGGTGGCGCAGGTCGGGAGGCTTGAAATGTAAGCTGAGAGTCGAGTGGAGGTCGTGTAGGTGCCGGGGGCAGGTCATCGTACTCATCATCGAAGAGCATCATGAGATCATCTCCACCCTTGCTTCTCCTCCTCTCCTGGGGTTTCCCAGTCAGGGAAAGATCTGTAAAGTCTCCCAGCCCAAACGGATCTGGATCCTCTGCCTTGATTGGCATTACATCCTCAAAATCATCCCCCGCGTCAAAGTCTTGAAACTCTCCAAAGCCGTCGTCGTGCACGAGCGCGACGTCGCCTTCCCCGTCAAAGAAGTCGCCAAATTCGTCATCATCTGGTGGTGTAGCGTAGAGAGGTGCTGGAGGTCGAGATGGTGGTGGTCGAACTGCCGCTTTACTCGTACCGAGTGACGTCGCCTGGGCCCCCGTCCCAGTCCCCGGCGGAGCGGATGAAGCGACACCTTCCTTCCATGATACGGCACCTGGACCTCTGTAGTCGAGAGCAGCGAGCTTTATTCGCCATACGCGATCGTCGCGAGTGAGGTCTGCGAGCTTTTTCGACGAAAGGGCGAATGCTGGAATGTCTGGTATTGGGAGGAAGGCGAGGATTGCGAGGTAGGCTTCCGCTGGAAGTCGACCGATGAGCTTTATTCGAGGACCTTGTTGCGCTCTGCGATCAGGTGCGATGGCCGTCCATCTGTCCATCGTTCGAAGACCTCGCTCTCAGCCAACAGCTGCGCGCGCACTCCCACTCGAGAAAGGCGCGTCGTGTGTCCAAGTTTTCCGCCTTCTCCGCCCTTCCTTTGGCTCGAGTGAGCTTGTCGGAACGCCGTGATTACCAGTTGCAAGATTGTGGCAGGCGAAGGTTGGCCAGATTTGAAGAAGTCTGCGGTGAGCGAGCCCCTATTTAGCCAAGTCCGCGAAGAAAGATCTCCCTACTCCTTCCTTCCTCCTTCAAACTCGCGAGCAGTCACAATGGTGGGTTATATGCCCCTTATCAATCTTACGGCCCACTTGACGCTTTGAACGCAGGATGCGTTTGTGAACAGGAAAAACACCGTTGTGGAACGTCAAAAGGCTCTCCAAGCCGACCCCAGGCCAGTGTACCTCAAGGGACCCCGCGCCCGCCTTTACATGGGTTGGGCACTTCTATCTCCTTGTATCGGATGTCATTTTCAACCGAGCTATTGCTGCAGGACTTTACCTTACCCTCTTCAGCGTTGGCCTCGCTGGCACCACCCACGGAGTGTACAAAATGATGCGCGTGAGCCTATCTTTTCTTCTCCCGTTTTACTTCTCCTCTGTCTGAGTGCAATTCCTCTGTTTGCCTTTACCTCCCGCCCCACTCCTGCGCGTCTCTCTCGTCGTACA